>JAJHUR010084954.1:0-39139 GCA_027495735.1 Lutjanus campechanus
AGATATTAACACACCCTGATCACACCGTGTGCCTAATGTACACAACTCCTTCCCACGCATTTCTGGTTAATATGTGTCAAACAGTTCTAATGCTAATAAAGCCCTCCAGAGAATCATTTAATGAGCACACACACTTCAGAAGAGGTTTGGGGGAGAAATTAAATGTCAGCCGGCTAAGATGTGAATACATAATCAAATCTCGACCTGGTTTGAAATGTATTTACAAATGAGCCTCGGGAGTTTTATCTGCTCACATTACCGGCCGGGTTAGGTTTCAGAAAAGGAATTCTGCTTAAGAACTTATGTGATTGGCAGCTCATGTGATATTTGTTGGTGAGTGCTGTTAGTGACAGAAGAAGCCTGAACACATTGAAGGTGATTTTAGGCTTTGTTCAGACCACAGGCAAATCTAATTTCTCAATTTGCAAGTGATCGGAGAGTATTTGTGTGTTCACACTATGGGCAATGCGTTAAAATTTTCCATACGGCCATCGTCAGCCCATCAATCTGCATTTGGCAATATATTTGTCCCCACCTCCCGCCTCCACCCATCCTCTCCAGTCTCAGCTGAGAGATGTCTGCAAGCTGCGAATTCATGTACGCTGTGTACGTTCATGACATCCAATAAACAAAATAAACTCACAAAGTGTCAAGAAATGAAATATTCTCACATCTATTTTTCCTTTTTAAACACAGAAATACAACCATATAACTTATGAATTCAAGCTTCTTTCTGCTACAGAACTAAGACGGGCTTAATTGGCTTGTTAACTTTGGTAAAAGTAAAAAGTAATGTTACTGCGTTGCATTTTGGAACCAGTTTTTCCTGAATAATAACAAGCATATTCAGATAAAGTTGTGCTTTGCCCCAAAAATGTATTTATATGCAGGTGCATGCCTAACAGGTATTTGGTCATAAACCAAAGTTCTGGATAAGTTAAGACCTGGTGCCAGATAAAAAGTCAAGGATCACCTTAGTTAATAGTGGTCATCCTGAGGGGGACATAAATGTGTCCAGTTGTTGTAGAGACATTTCAATGCATCCACAAAGTCAGCAGGATTCATCCTCTGAGGACCATGAATGTCTGCAGAGAATTTCATGGCAATCCACAGAACTGTTGCTAACCGGTTACCGTGGCTAAAACTACAAAAATGTTCATGTCTTAAAAGGAATGTGACAACTTGTTTGGGCAAGCTGACAGTACACTGTCTTCACAGTGAGCCACAAACTGACCCACCCAACTATGATTGGGCGAATTGCGTAATAATCAGCGTCTTGAACAAAAACGTTATTCAGCGTTGATATGACTCTTTATCACTCTCTCTGGGCGACTGCTCCGGCGGAGCTGAGCAAACAAAGAGGTGTGGTAAGTGCAATGTCTCCTTGAATTTCCTGTTCCAAGAACACACTCATATAACGTTCAAGTGTGTGTTCTTATGCAAATGATGGCGTAACCACGCTTGTGTGCTGAATGGACTGGGTGAGGGAACAAATGGCAAGAAATGGTCACTCTGCCAAAACTTGAGAAATGTTCTGTACAGTTACAGTTATAATACAGGCAGTCTGCCGGCTCTGTGTGTGGTGTATTTGCAGTATCTTCATCTTTTCTGGTTGACTGTTACAAAGTACAAAAGTATAATACAAAAGTACAAATTTGAGGTACTTGTATTTTACTTGAGTATTTTCTTTTCACACCACTTCAACGCCACTGCAGTCATTTGACAGCTTTCATTAGGAGTGGGGAGTAATAAAGCACGAATACTTCATTACTGTAGACAATTTTTCAGATGTAACAAGATGAACCAGACAAGGGAGGGAGGGAGGGGACTCGACTGTAAAGAAAAGGCATCTAATGAATCTGTCAGCTCTCCGTAAGAGGCTTTTTAGCACTGCAGGACCAATTTTTAGACCCAAAAGGACATGCCTTGATTCAAAGAACACTCAGAACCAGCTTCTGCTGTGGCTGAACAAAAGATCCTGGTAGTCCTGGAGAGATGAGGGAAAGTCTAAAAACAAAAGGCTTAATTAGACCTGAAGTATGTTCTACTGTTTTGCAAGTTCTATTGTTGTTAGGATTAATAGTCTTGTTAGTACAGTTGGTAGAAACGTCCTTCAGAGGGCTTCTTATTACTTTGAGTACATTTCAGAGCCTGTAATTTTTCACTTGTACTTGAGTAAAGTAAATCTGTACTGGGGTTGTGCGAAAGGTTCAGGTGCACATAATATAAATGAGAGATGCTAATTACTTAAGGTATGATTTCACCCGAAAATCCAACATATGTGACACAAAATGGCAACCACAAATTCAGGAGCCAGTTTCTCAAAGACAGACTTTGACGATGACTTAGATATAACAGACTATATTCATCTGGTGTGCAAAGCAGTTTAGTTCTGGACTATCTTAAACAGGACTATGGTACAATGAATTCTGGGTAAATTAAAACCCTTTTCAAAATAAAACAATGGCAGACCGAGTGACTGCATCCAACCGTTCAGCTCTGTTTAACCAAGCAGAAAATATGTGTATTTTGGAGGAATTTGACAGTTACTCAGACATTTTACATGGTAAGTTTAGTGAAGAGTGCATCAATAGTAAAAAGAAAAGAGAAGAAAAAATCTGATATGGAAAAAAATGTTAGTGATAGTAAACAGCGTTAATCCCACCAATAAAATATGGTACAAGACCCAAAGAAATCATTGCTCTCTCCATAACAATGTTAGCAAACCACAAATTATGAGCCGTGTTTTCCTCTTTTTTGTTGTTGGGTGCTACTGGTCACTTGGTGACACTGATTATTATGGTAACATGGGTCATAAGTCTGAGTCAGCCTGGTTGTTAGGTGTCATTTTTTTGGTTTGTAGTCAGTTAATCTTTATATTTGTGAAATGGTCTAATTTACAATAGACTAATCTATGAGCAAAATTAAGACTAGTCTAACACTACAGACTAGTCTAAAATATCTTTGTGAAAACAGAGCCTGAATTCCAATAGTCAGTGTGAACTGCAGCCATCCATTTGCTTCTCTTTTCTTTATCTTTGGGCTGTCTGTAAAAGGATCGCTCCGATTGCTTTTTAAATCTATTTTTACAGTCAATAGTATTTTGTGGCATTCAAGCTGAACACTAAAACTGCCACTTGGCCATTTTTTTGCCGCTAATTGGGTGTAACTGCACCAACTTCTGTATACTGTGAGTTACATGCATATTCTCTATAGGCCGACACTTAACCTTGGACTTCAAAGCTGCATTATTGTTCCCCGTTATTCTATTATCATTCAGCTCTACAGGTACACCCTGCTTCCTAAACCTTATGTAATGTTTTGTTTTCCAGCAATAATAATGCCAACCACGTTATGTATTATAAGCACTCAGTATGTCAAAACTTTTAATAATGTAATTTCCAAAACACTGGCACTGTCGTTCATTTCTAAATCCCTCTTGGACACAAAGTTGTAAAGCCTTATTCACACACCTTCAGGCTTCTTTTTCTTGTTCTTAAATACAGCATTTGTCCCGGTGAACAGTAAATACTTTATCGTTATGCACTAATGAAATACACTGTAATATGTGGGCTGTAATCTGAAGTGTTACTGTGTTCTCAGTTTAGATATGACTCATCTCATCCCTCATCTTTTTGCACCTTTTCTTGTCTTCTCACATCGTACCTAACAAAGCAGAAATTATGTAAAGTGGCCTTATAGAAACAGATCACCCACAGACAGACTGACTGAGGCAAACAGAAAAATTTTACACGACAAAAAGGTTTTAGTGGACGCCTCAAAAGTAATTTACAACCTTTCTTCTGCTTGTTCCTATTCAAGGTCAAACATCACTCATGCTTGATGCTTGAGCATTTTAACATTTAAGCTGTTCACATCCAGCATGACCTCTTCAAGTCCAAATGAAACAGAAATCAGTGTTATTTGCTTCCAAATCTCTTGTATAAATCAATGTATCTTGTCTCTTCCTGGAAATTTGGGCAAGTTGGGGAAAGGCTGCATATTTGGCAACTGTAAACTCAAAAATTGTTTACATATTTCCTGAAAAACAGGCAGGGAAGGGACTCATTGCAGTAGCCAATAGCGCTGAATGAGCGTTTGCACGATGTTCTCCCACAGTCTGTTAACCGCTGACTCTTCCTGGACTGGGAGCTACCAGTAAACACAGCGAGTTTGGGACTGAACACTGACTCACGGAGGTTTGACGACAGAGAATACACAACAAAAGTAGTTTGCTTGCTGGGTCTGGGGGTGGTGCTGTCAGCCAAGTCAGTTAAGTTAGCTCTGCGACTAACCAAGCTAACAACCAGGATGCTCAGGAAAACATCAGGAAACTTGTTAAATGACTATATTACATTTCTGTGTTCCGTGCTGGTCCAGCTGTGTTCTCTGGGAGGCTGCTGAGTCTGGTTTTGTCGCACGCTAACAGCGGTGAAATTAGCAGAAACTCAAACCGGTGTTGAGCAGCTGGAGGACAGCAGATGGAAAACCAGAAAGCATTTTCTCCATAAAACCTGATTCAGCGAGTCATTAACTTGTGTTTTAGTACAAGTTTGTATGCTCATAATTAAGTTTAAGGTGGCAAACATCCTGGAAGACACACTGAAAGGTGCATACTGTTGCTAGAGTGCTAAATAATGCAACTAAGCTGTTAGTTTTTCACCGCTCTGCATGGCTAAAAGTTGAAGATTGATTGACAGGTGGATGTCATGATATTATTGGCTGAAATGTGTCGGTTCTAGCTTATGTAAGCACACATATTTTGTTTTAGAAGAAGAAAAAATTAACAGGCTGTTCATGATTTTGGTATAAAAATAAAGGAATTGATATTATTTGGCATATATTGTTAAATGGGTTCCCAGTATGACTGAGGATATGATCTAAAAGGGTTAAAAAGGCATTTCTCAATTCATCTCGACTTAATCTACTCTTTTCATGCTGCATTTCCTTGACAAAATACATAAAGCATGCTTGGTACACACAGCTGCCACAATGCACTGTGATGCAATCATTTGTCAGCCTGGTCTGCATTATCCCGGCATTTTGTCTTTCACACAGATTCTCTTACTTCCTATGGTGACACTGGCACACTGGTGGTTTAAAACCCTTGAGGATGTTTCGCCTGGCTGTGGCTTCGGTAGAAAACACCATTACAGTCAGAGGATAATGGAGGAGGTGGTAAACAGGAGGTTGAGAAATAGAAGAAAGAGAAGGACAGATGGGAGGACACATATGACTTAGACAAGGCTTTAATAGAGCATCTAGTGTTAAAACTATTTGGGAAAACATAATATATCAAAACAATGAGTGATTCTTACAATTCCACATGTTTAAAACTAACCGTGGAGAAATGCTGAGGAATTGCTCATGATTTCTGCATGTTATGTCTCTGTATGAGAGCCCATCCCCCTTTAGTGCCTGCAGTGCGAGCAGGCAGGCTGGTAAAGTTGGGGGCAGGGCGGCTCTCTTTCTTTCAGTCTCTGGAGCCTGCTGACAGCTGCTCAGGGAGGCCTGGGGCTGCTGATCACTGCTGGGCAGAACCACAGCCACATCCTGGAAGATTCAGCGAAGACCTCATGCATGCTCACGGCCGCGAACATCCTGAAATAAAGACGGCCTTGACAAAGAAGTCCCTATGTTTACTCAATCTGTCCACTTGTGTTAATATTTGAGGAATCCCTGTGTGGCTGCACGGGCCGGGAGAGAGACATGACTCACACACGGACACCGTTTAACGATTTTAAGTCCATCATAACTGACGGCTGCTTCCTGTCCAGGCCCAAACTGTGACTACTCAGGTCACATGGTTTGACCCACTGCCTGTCATGTAAATTGTAAACTTGAACCGCACCCAGATCCTTGACAAAATGTATCTTGTCTCTTCCTGGAAATGTGTGGGGCAAGTAACAGAAAGGCTGCATATTTGGCAACCATAAGAGAGAAGAAATTCACAAATTGCATAATGCAAATTGTTGAGGGAAAAGTCCCAGAACTACTAGAACTCCAATTGTTCTGTCAATTTATGCTGCCTTATTGGAAAATACTACTGTAGCATGAATTGTTAGCAAAGTCTTTATTTTTTGATTACAACCAGGGGTAAGTGTACTGTAAGAATGTTGAATACATCTTGATAGGTGGCACAAATCATTAGAACACTGTAAGCGATTATTTTGATGGTTTGAAATCAAAACTCTGCAATCTCTCATAATAAATACCCACTGCAGAGATTAATGCATCACACCAAAATATAAATTTTGTAAAAATTTAAAGATATTATATCAATGAATATGCATGATATCCCATAAACTAGACAGTAATGGTTGCATATATTCACATTCTGTTGGAATAACCATCAGAGATCCCAATCAAATTTTGGATGAATTACTCAGAACAAGAAACAATGACATACATTTGAGCAATTTATATAAAAAGCAATTTAAGCAGTCCAGTGGACAGTCCAATGCTAATCATATTATTAAAAACACTTTGATGGCAGACAACTGCACACAGACATTTTGCAGCACACATTTCAATCTTTCTTTTCACCTTCAAGCTATAATATTTAAATAAATTTAAGAAAGTGACCTATAAATAAAGTGTTTATTATCCTTATTACATTATAAAAGCAAAGAAAAAGACTGAGCGGCTCTCTGCCAGTGAATGTAAATGAGAGACTGGAGTAATCAAACCCCAAATGATTAACTTGGATCAATAAAACGACCCAATTCAAAAAGCCTGGCCAGCAAACTTAGGCTGTCAATACAGATGACAGGAGTGAGAAATGACTCTGAGGCATCAAGGACAAAGGAGGACCCACGCACGGCTCTGGAGATGCGCCAAGGCCTGTTTTTGAAGCCACCATGCCGTTTGCCTAGCAACTCCGGGGACAGGTGGAACACGTCAAGTAAACACAGACACGTCAGGCTGGATGGTTTTCATTTTCTTCATGACTGTAAAGCTTAGAGGAGCACATTTTTATAGACCAAGAGGAGGAAAGTATCTTCTGTGGTAAATAAATCACAGCAGAGATTTTCTGTGTCTAATGAGTCCAATTGAAGATATTAATGCGCAAAATCATTGCTTCTTTTGGTCTTTTACTTTTTGACCTACTAAGTCTTAATGAGTCATAATGGAAAATAAAAATGCTTGGCTGACTTTAGTGCTGCAACTAACAATTGTTTTCTTTATTGATAATCATTCATTCGATCATTTTTCAGCCCATTCTGGTCCAGAAAATGCTGAAAAATGTTGCTCACTGTATCCCAAAGCTCAAGATGATGTCCTCAAATGTCTTGTTTTGTCCACAAACCAAATATAATCAGTTTGATTAAAATGATCAAAATGCCCAGTTGACTTTAGGACTGATAGATATTTTCAAAATTGATGAATCTGTCCATTATTTTCTTGATTAAATGAGTTGTTTGGTCCATGAACTGTCCACAACCCAAAGATATTCAGTTTACTGTCACTGAGAACTAAATTTGAACCTTCTACTTAAAAAAAGGACTCAAAACGATCCATCAATTATCAAAATAGTTGACGATTACGTCAATAGTTGAAACCAGGGGGTAAAAGCAGGACTGACTAGTGACTAGTGAAAAGGTCTTCTCCACCACTGTGCTTGGATTCTTCTCTAAACGCAGCTAATCGAGCTGCTGCCTGCTGATGCTGGAGTCCCAATGAGTCACGTCTCTTCCCAAGAAAGAGAAATCATGGTGCCAAAAAAGGAAAGAAAAAAAAAGAAAGAAAGCAAACTGAGGTAAAACATTTAATTTCTTTCTAAACAAAGGTGACATCACAACTAACAGTTTGAAGGGACAGTACAGTACTCTTTCCAAAAATCATGACACGGTTACTCAAGATAATCCACAGACCTTGTTGTGAGCAGTTTCACGTAGGAACTACTTTCTTTGTAGGAGAAGGAAAGTAGTTCTGGTTGATTCTACTAAAGAAATAAACCAGTGGTCATGATTTTTGGAAAGAGACGCTCGTTTTCAGTTTTTAAAATGCATTTTTTTTTGGTGCTTTGAGCAGCACAAGCCTAATGCCATTTAGTCCCATTGTACTGGAGAGAAGGCAGAAATCTCTACAGCCTCCCTTAATTACAATAATCAATAAATAATCGACAAATCCTCGCAGCTCTAGTGGACTTACTGAGTCCAAAGATATATGATAAAAAGTTAAAACTGCTGTCTCATTACTAACTTAAAGAATAAAAATCTTTTCCTGGCAGAACTTGGCTTCCATACTTGTCAATATCCAGTTATCCAGTAACTTGCTGACCTCCAATTCAACCAGCCTGTCACACCACACCCTCTCGAGTAAGCCTGAGTTTTAGCTAAGTTCCGGAGGACAATTCCTTTAACATCCGCATCATGTTACGCCTAACACGGGACCACCCAGCGTGCCTAATCTGAGCTAACAGACACGTTGTCTGAATAATGTCAAGGCAGGTTTGCTTTCTTAGCCTTGGCTCTCGGCGCTGCGCCTGTTCCTGTGAGCATCCCCTCGCACAGAGCTCAGATAGGCCAGGCTTCCTCCAAAGTTAATTACGGCCACAGCTTGCATGGAGGCATATCATTAGCAGTAATTGCACACAGCATCCCACTGCCATGTGCCTCCCTTTTTTTTTGTCCCAGATTTACGCTGCACTGATCCATGAAGGAGCAGTGCACCCCTCCACATGCTGCGAATGGGAGCGCGGTGGATGGAGGGGAAGGAGTGATGCAACTCCAGGCGAGCATGTGCTCACATCTATCAATCAGGTCTAAGTTTGGGACTGGGTTTCAAAGCGGCACATGTGGATGGACGTCGCAGCTCCACGTCAACTCCAGGAAATACAGGGATTACTGAGAGGCACAGCGTGTTTGTTGTGTAAGCATGTGCATGTGTATAGGTGCATGTGTTTTGATATCAACAGAGGAACAGTTGTTCGCTCCTGCTCGGTTGTGGAACTGGTTGGTACACGTTGAACCATGGACTGTAGATTTTTCAAATCTAAATGCAATTAGCCTGTTTCATCTCTCCAGTCTGTGCAGGCAGATGGCTGAGGCCCACTTTGGAGAGATCCACTTGTAAAGTAGGCTGCTGCAGTACGCCACCACACTCCACCTGTATGGAGATGAAGCTCTGGGCTTACATAACATCTACTGTTCTTGTATTACAAAGGGTATTCTACAGTGGCCCTGAGAGCTCCACGCGCTGCAGTTTAAGAAAACATATGCAAATAGATAAAACTCCAGCAAATAAAGACAACATCCTCAACAAAATACCCTGCAAAGAAATTAAAACACGAGCAAACTGAGGAACACATTCAACAACTTAACAAAACATATGCAGCATAACAATATGTGCAAATACCAAATACAGAAACACACTGAAGATGACTGCTGGAAAAGGAGCAAACAATTTTAAATTTTAACATTCTGATTGCTGATTCAGATATTAGTGCTGAAGATAATCGACCTCAAGTGTGATATTTGATTTTATTTAGCTGATGGAGGATGCTGAACAGAGTTTCTGTATGATCAAAACATTTAAAATAACTCCAGAACATCAAAAGTCAAAATGTATTGAAAAAAGATCAATGTCATATAGTATAAAGTTAATAAAGCATATAAAGTTCATACAGTATATTCCATATTTGTTGGCGTTTGGCTTTTCAAAACCAACAAGTTCACTGCAGTCGCAAAAATATTCTCTCTCTCTCTCTTAGCAGCAATCTAACAGGCCCATAAATGACATTCATTAAAGAAAGCTGATTTAATTATTCTACAAATGTTAATTAAACAGATGCAAGAAATAGCCTGACAATAAAACGCTTCAGTGGGGGGAGTAATGTTTTTAGTGATGAGTATGGTTCGCTTTCATGCTGACCTGAGCACGTTCTAAGTATCTAGTTGACTAGTCAGATTGCGTGGTTGAAACTACCAGTTGTATAATTAATAATTTATTTGGTTCCGCCAATACAAATAATTCCACGACAGGACCGGGACTGGACTGTTACCAAGCAACGCATTAACACTTTCCTGCACACTGACGTTTGCTTGCTAGCCGCTAGTAGAGCTCTCTTTTGGTTGTCCGGATGGATAGAAGAATGTATTCTGCTCTGTCCTGTTTAATTTTTGAGACTCACCCTGGTGCAGCCCATCTGTCTGCCCCCAAACAGACTCTGGTGCAGTGTGTTTGTTGTCTGAAAGCAACCGAACTAACCACAGGATTTTATAATGGCAGATATGTGATTTTAGTCTGATTTCAAAAGCTAAACTACTAATAAATCCATCTGCTGATCTCTCCAGGAAGCAATCGTATGATTGATCTGTATAATCCGTGCATATATTTATGCAGATCAACACATGTCAGAATGGGTATTTTCTAATGGGTAACAAGCTGTAAAAACTGCTGTGGATGGGCTTGTATCTTACTCCTTGTACTTTGTTAATTCATTAAGTCCATTATAAAGTGTGTGACTGCACCTCCTGCAGTAATAAGCCTCATTACCTTGTACAAGACGCCCCCTTTTTCATCCTGTCTGTGGTCTTTACCTGTTAGTCATTAATGTAATGGTTATTAGAACACATGTAAAGTGGAGTGAAAGATGAAATTAAAAGTCCCATCACTCTATATCAGCTCTCATTAAATACCTCTTGACCAATCAAATGACTTGGTTGTAACTAACTTTTGTATAATATTGCATATATCTGCTATACATCTGGTGAACAGAAGCTGTACAAAATGCACAGGCTAAAAATGTTGCATGTTTTCCTCATTTTAATGTGTTGTGTCTATTTGTATGTGTTTTCTTTAGCTGCAGCACACTGAGCTCTCAGGGTCAGATCATGAATTGGATCAAGTGTTTATGTGTACGCACATTCATGAAATACTAATGGACTAAAAAAGGATTATTATCTCAGAATCGGGGAGTATATGGGAGTATGCACGCCAAAATGCCCATTGTGAATAAACTGGAGCAGACATTTCCCCGTTCAAAGCCAAGGGATCCACAGTGGAAGGCGACGTTGGCTCGACTTCAATAAAAACTGCCCCCAGCATGACAAATCTCTCCACAGTGGTCACTGCACTCCTGCCTGCAGGTCTCCCAGCAAACACAGTTTCTTTGTTTCAGGCATCTTGTGCGTATGTGCATGTGTTTATTTGTCTCCACAGCTAGGTTCAGAAAATGCGGCGTGCCTCCCTGCATTCCTCCCCCTCCAGCCTCACCTGCACAGTTTGGCGGATCGACACTAAGCAACAGCCACTGAGCCAAACATAGCCTCAGATGGCGAGGACTTGCCTGCGGGAAGAGCAGACTTAACACAAACTAGGAAAACCAACACAGTTGCTAGAGCTGTAATAAACATAGAGGCAGAACCAGATGGGTTTATCTAAACTGTAAATCAGGATTCTGTGTCTACTGGGCTCAGACTGACCTTTTATATGTGAATACCAGACAATCAGCTCTGACATGAAGAAGCTTCTTTCACAGACAGTGTTTCATATGATAATCTAGATGCTCCCTAAAGCCACAGACAAGTTGGGACTCAGCGGCACTACAGTATCACACTTGCTTGAAGCCCTCCATTTCCTTCATGCAGCAAAGTGCAGAAATGAGCGGATTCTAATCAATTTTTGTAAAACAATGGAAGCTTTTGACATACAGGAAGCAACACAGATCAGCAGTGCAATGAACCAAGCAACCAATGTTTATTCAGGGAAAATTAACTGAGCACAGTCATACAGGCTATGAGGATGTACAATATTTACAATAAAAACCCTTCTAACTCTGGCATTAGACCCACAGTGAACTGTGATCCTTTGAGGGCGGATCACAGAGACTTTCAACCTGAATAGTGGGAAGAACTCACTGCAGGATTCAATCCACTGCAGATATACAATACTGTGATCATTTTGTGAATCAGGGCTACTCAAAGCACAAGTTCAGTTTTTCAAAGCAAGCTGTATTAAAATGTTGTTTCCTATCATTATTGTTTTATTGTTTTATTCATACTTGTATATAGTACAACCTCACTGATCTAATCTTAGTAGTCTGAGCTGGTTCTCAAACTTTTCTTCAATAATTTACCTCCTTTGAAACCCTTTTTTTTAAAGCCAAGTTCCGCCTGACCACTGCACAGCAACTTGATCAATATCTGTCATCACATACTGACAATTTGTCGCACTGAAAAGTAGGTAAACTTCTTTCTATAAAATTAAAACTTGACCTGATTACCAGGCATGCCTCATGCCTCAACTCTCCAAAAAAATCGAACACCAAAAATAGTTAATAGTACAAGCGCCATTTACTAGTTAACAGTAATAACTGACAATTTCTTTGGTTACTTACTCGTTTTTTGGCTCTGCTTAAACAAAATTTTCCTCAACTAGATTGAAACTGGACTATTGCCAAGCAACACAAACATTTTCCTGCACGCTAACGTTTGCTTGCAAGCTACTTTGTGTAGGTTGGCACGTTACCGCAATAATGCTGACTGAATGTTGGTGTATCTTTGAGACACGGACCAAACAACTGGACTGAGACTGCTTGAAAAGGTCGGATCTCCGTCTAGACCCTGGTGCTGCTTGTTTGTGGTCTAACAGCAAATGTACCAACCACAGGATTTTATGACAGCAGCAGATCTGTGACTTGAGTATGATTTCAAAAGCTAAACTACAAATAAATCCATCTGCTGATTGTGAAATCTGTTCAGGAAGCGATCATATAATTGATCTGTGTAAGCCCTCTATGTATTTATGCAACTCATTTCGTAACAATGGTAACAGATATGCACATAAGCGTGGGTATTTTCCCTGATTAACAGATAAAAAGCTGTTCAAACTGCTGTGCTTGTATCCTTCTCTGTGTACTTTGTCAGATTAAAGCATGTGACAGTGATTCCACAGTAATACGCCCTGAATAATGTACAAGATGCGTCCTGTCTCCTCCTGTCTCTATAGTCCCTGTTAGTCACTGTGACGTCAGTGTGGGCCAGTGTTTTTAGAACAGTATAAAGTGGAGTGATGAATGAAAGTTAAAGTCCCAGTGATGTTGTACTTTATATCAGCCCTCATGGAACGTCTCGTCCAAGCAAATTACTTGGTCAGAGCTAACTGTTGTATAAAATAACCTAAAGAAGTTGCTGATTGGTTGATTTTGTTACCTTTGCCCAGAGCCAGACTAGCTGTTTCCTCCTCTTTCCAGTCTTTACGCTGAGCTAACTGGTCTCCTGGCTGTAGCTTCATACTTTGTACAGACGTTACAGTGATATTGATCTTATTGTACTCTATAAAATGTCAAATTATTCCTTTAACTTAATAAAGCCTGATAGAATATGTGTTCTGACCTTTTCCTTTGGATGTAAAAATGCACGTCTACTCAGAAAAAAGGCTAACTGCCCCACTGGACTGATTTAGTGGTGAAATGCTGCAGCAGAAATCTGGTTGTGCTGCTGTTACTGAACTCTGAATATCAGTAGCTATGGTGCTGGTCTATTTCAAGAGTATCTGTTTAATACCACACACCCTTTTAGGTCTGTCCCTGTTGAATCAGTCAATTTGCTTTGGGGCAGCTTTGCTCCAAAGGGAAACACAGTGGAGAGTTATGAACTGAGCGCAGGCAGTGGGGGAGGGGAGCTCTACAGCTGAGCCTCTATAGTAAAATGATCTGATCAGGAGATAGCCACAGGGTCACCTCACCCTGACCGGCCTATCCACTGAGCTGCGCATGCTAGTTATGCAACAGACAGTTAACCACTCCTATTTATGACACGGAGGCTACAAATCAACACGCATGACATGACCACAGCTGAGGGGGAGCCTGGAAAATTGGTGAGAAAGGTAGAGAGCAAAATAGGAGGGGAGCGAGGATTGAATAGTATCTTTCATTAGACTACAGCCATGACTAACAAATATTTTCATTATCCATAAACATGTTGATTTTCTCGAGTAATCAATTAGCTGTTTAGCCCTTAAAATGTAAGAAAATGGCGTAAAATGTTGATAGCTGTCTTCCAAAGTCCAAGGTGACGTCCTTCAATGTCGTGTTTTGTCCATATTCAGCCTACTGTCATAGAGGAGCAAAGAAAACAGAAAATATTCGCATTTTAGAGGCTGAAATCTTAAAGAATTACTCAAAACAATTAATCGACTATCAAAATAGTTGATGATTAATTTAATAGTTGACAGTTAATATATTAACTGACTAATCGTTGCAGTTTTACATCAGACCACTGCCCTGGTAAATGCTCATTTCTTCAAAACTCTTCACTGACAGTTTGCAGGGTTTCATCTGAAAAGCCTCAATGACAGCGCTGACACCATCAAGGTTATTTCTTTTTTTTTCCTTTTTACTAATTCTGCAAATCTCCCACTGGTCACATTTTACAACTGATTTAACAGGCTGAATGGTACTTCTCATGATGGGTAAAAGGGGAATTTTGCCCATTTTACACCTGAAGATTCATGTGTAAAATTGATGAAATGCCCCTTTCATAAGACTCTTAATATCATAGGCTGCGCTTTTCCCCTTTAGCTGTTTAATCATTAAAGGAATAGTATCTGTATCTGTAACAGCATCCTCTCATCTGTAGAGCTATTACTGTTTGAATTTTTTTTTCAAAAAGTGAAATATCTGAAAAAAGATAAACTGGCCTATTCATAACAAAAGAAAACCTCATTTAATTTGCACAGCATTGACAGAAAGAAACCCATGAATCCTCATGCAATCGTGTGAGCTAAACTAATAAATAAGTGTGCAGCACCTATCCATGACAGCAAACTAGTTGGCTATGTATTACTGAAGCTTATTACATGGCTTTGTTAAATACTTCATTCTGATTGGTCCATCATATAATTCTAAGGTCTGTTATTTATGTATAGCAGACTGTTGCTCTGGACACAGTTCTGATCAGACTCTGAAGCAGCAAAAAAATCATCTTCAAATTAATATTTTGCATCAAAGTTTTTAAGTAAGCAGCAGTGTAAAAACTGGGATAATGTAGAGTGAGCAGGTCATTATTACAAAATGGGATTCAAGACCCCTCCGCATCCTGTAGCACCCTGTCAGAGTTCGTTTTGCAGCAAAGACCTGCTCACTGTACTGGATCTGCGACTAACGATTACTTTTAAGGGTCAATTATTTTCCAATTAATAGTTGTTTGTCTAAAAAAGGTCAGGAAATGGCAAAAAATGTTGATCAATGTTTTCCAAAGCCCAAGATGACATCCTCAAATGTCTTGCTTTGCCCACAACCCAAAGATAGTCAGTTTACAGTTATCGAGTAAATAAAGCAGAAAATATTCACATTTGCGGAGCTAAAATTAGACAATTTCAACTTTTTTTTCTTAAAATTTACTCAAACCAATTAGTCGATGATCAGAAGAGTTGGCGATGAATTTAATAATCGATTAATAATCAGTTAATTGTTGCAGCTCTACACTGCACTTTATTCTTTACATATTTGCCAGTTAGCTGTATTATCATCCCAGGTGTACAGATGCTTGGGAGCCACAACAGATAGTTTTGTAACTTAATTAGCAAGAGACTCTTGACATAATCTCCACCTCAGAAACCTCCAGAGAAAGTGCAGAGGGTAAGGCTAACGCAGCTAACACCAGCCGTGCCACAACTGCTGCCGACTTGGCAGCCACAAGCAACAGCAAACAAGAAAAGAGCAGATAATATTCAAAGCAAGATATGTACTGGGGGGGTCCCTGCTCTGTCTCCCTATCAGATAAAGGGTCCGTGGCTTGAAAAACAATCCAAGAGTCCTGATCTACATGGATAAACGGCCCCAACAGCACTACATGTCAGAGGAAAAATATGCACGAACTCTTCTGATTGTTCACGACAAAGTGATCCATCCACAACAGCACAGGTATTGCTTTATATTTTATTTTATGTACAGTACATGTAAAAAAGAAAACAAAAAAGTAGCCAATAACATTGACCAACGTGCGCAACAGTAGATAGCCATGTTGCTCATACACAGGAAAATCCTGACGACCGTTTCCCCTCTCAGGCATACATACATTTAGACTTTCCCACTCCTCGTTGTGCAAGGCTGCCTGGAAACTAGCCGGACTTGACGGCAAACAGTCAAACCGCAGATTATCAAAATGGGAGGAGTGTGTTACCTGCTCCCCTAATAAACACACTCCTCTCACTGACAATCATTGAGCTAGTTCTCAGCCTCGAGCTGAACAAAGTGTTCCCAGAGAGGCAGAAAGGAGACAGGCTGGTTGGCTGAGCGTGACTGTGTGCAATCTTCGGTAAGTTTTTAATACAGACCGGCCTGTGCTTGACAGCCGTGGTCTCTTGCCTTCACTGCCCCCTCCCTCCCTCCCCCGATTCCAACAGTGCCGCTTTCAACACAAAGGTCACTAAAGGTCAGCGTTGCAGTCTGCTTTCGCCGGATGACTCAATAACTGCAGGCTCCGACTAGTAGCGAGCTTTTCTTCAGCACACTCAGCAGTTGAATTCACAGTATTCTTACAGCATGTTGTTACATTTTTTTTCTCCCAAAGTCACTCATAAAGCTTTAACTGATAATGCATAGGGGGCTTGGACACATTTGTTCACCCATGTTTCTCCAGTGGAAATGTTTAACGTGGATTTTTGTAGTGTGTGTGGCAAATAAGCTGAGAGAGAAACAAGTCAAATGCGAGAATACAGTGTACACAACCATCCGTGTCTGGTGTCCCCAAAGTCGTACAATAAAATAAAATAAAAAAAGATTTTTTTTTGTGTGTGTGTGTATCTCCAAGGCCATGGATAGTCAACCACAAAGACTTCTGAACTCCCCTGCTGCCTATCAGGGCTGTATCTCGCAATAGTGTTTCAGACAGTGAGCTTACAGCAGGCCACCAAGGTACAGATAAAGTGCTTTTTTTTCTTAAATGTGACGCTTTAAATAATGAAAGTGATGTAAAAATGGTTCTCAGGAAAAATAAAAAGAGTTGGAGGGGGGAAGTTCGGTGACGTGACACTCCTAAAAGTTAAAAATGAAATGGAAGAGAGACACAACATGATTCTGGAGAGAGGAATAGAGTTCAGTATAAATACATCCACAAATCCAACTAATGTCGCAGAAGGCTACGAGGATGGAACACTGATCACTAGAAGAGCTGGAACAGTCACTACTGTCTCTGGATGGAGCCGTTCACATTTTCAGAAGTAAGAGGATTCAGGGTAAGACTTTTCAAACCGTGGTCATACGTCTCGCGTCCAAAGGTGGTGGGGTTTACTCCTTTGAAGATGCCACCGGCTTCCTCTGGCCGGACGAGCTGGACCTTCGCAGCGAACGCATCAGCGGCGAAGACCGTGATAATGACAGCAGCAGACTGGGAGTTTTGCGAGACTGTAGTAGAAGGGTGGATCATAATAAACCATTAAAGATAATAAATACATTTGGGTCCTTGTAGTGTCGTTATTCGGCTCTATTGAAATATGATTAAATCTAGAAAATAAAAAAAAAGGAGGAATAGTTCAGTTCATAGCAGACCATGAGATGCCTGGCCTTTTTTTTTGCTCCCTTATCCAGTCTCAACAACACTCCACCTTGGCGGCCATTTTTTTCAACCAGCCTTGTGAAAAAGAAAAAAACAAAAAAAAAAAACAAAAAAAAAAAAAACAAAAAAAAACAAAAAAAAACGGCATATAAATAGTAGCCGTGGCAACCTCACGTACTCCCTCCTGGGTCTTGATGACAGAGTCTGAGAATTCAGAAAAACCAGTCCTCTAGTCAGTCCTCAGCCTCTGCAAAAGAGAAAAAGAAGAAAGGAGCACAGAGTAAAGACAATGTGCAAACAAGGCAGGTCATATATCCTGTGTAGGGAATTTCTAACTGGGTGTACAAGCCTCAGCACTTGGAGAGACGTGGTTCTCAACATGACATGTTATTCATCTAAGGATTATGGAGCACTGTGATGTGAACGTCAGCTTCTTTCCATCCTGCTGAAACCTCTATGTAGCTGACAGAGCAAGAAAAAAACGCTTCCTTCATGAGCTCTGGAAAAAGTACCAAATATAGGCTCGTCTTCACTCCTTACTGTGTATATTCTCAACTACAAGCAACCTCTTCTTGGCGACTGAGGCCATAACTGTGTCAACAGAAGGCTTGGGAGCTGCTTGTCTGTCTCTCATATCACTCAAAGACAATATTTAACCTCTGAGTGTGTGCTGAGGACCTGCTGCTTGGCTACACAGTGAGAATGCATCAGGAAACCAGGGGAAACGAGCTTGGCATAACCACAGCGAGACAAAGCAGAAAACCTATTTTTATTCACTAGTGTGGACTAATACCTTTGCTTTCATTGTGCTAAAGCAGTAATTCTATTTGCTGGGACTCACTCTCTTAAATTAGCTGTTTTAACAAGCCGTTCCTGTTGACAGTCAGCAGTACAGCCTGTGCCCGCATTAAAGCTGGTATTAATGTTTGTTTTGCTGCTTTGAACACAGCAACTCCTTCATGACATAAATGTAGCTGGTGTCCCCAGGCTGGCACGGCAGAAGTATTTGTAAGCGTTTGTGTAATAAGCCCGTTTGGTGCAGATTCTTTTTCACTCGGCTGACGTTCCCATAAAATTTAACATTAATATCACCAAATTAGATATTTTAATCACCTGAGGTGGGGCTGGGCAACATGACCTGAATGTACTTCACAATTTAAAGCCACATTTACTCAGTAAAAATAATAACACATTTACAAATGCGCACAAGATCTTACCCCTCTTGCAGTCCACATCTGATTAATTCCATGTACCGAGCAAAATATGTCTATGGCTATGACTTTTTGCAACTACCAAAGAGGGTAACATTTTAAATAGATTTGAATAACAGTTTTATGGTGTCTCTTTTAATCTGCAGGATATTTTAGGACAGACTTATTCAAATAGCGGCCCGCAGGACAGATATGGCTTTTTTTGATTTTTTTTTCTATGGCCCACAAGAGGCTGCCTGTGATATTTACTGAGTACTTAGTGTAGTCTGGATACTGTTTTACTGTTTTCACCTTTAACAAATATAGATGTGCCCTGCAATAAGCATCTTATGTCTGGTTGGAAGTGTTACTGAGGATATTATCAACAGGCCTACTTACTGTTAGTCTGACGATCAGAAAAACAGCTTATGTCTCCTTGGTTCTTGAGATGTAACTTTTTGCATCAAGCTTGGTAATCATAGCTTTCCTACTGATTATTAAGGAAAGAGGATATGCCTGAGTTTATTCCATGTAGTAATATATTTATCTATCTATTAACATTATACTGTAAAAGTTATTTGCAGCCATTAATTAACAAAGTGTCCTATGTGCCCCAGAAACCCGAGTGATTTTCCTTTCTGGCCCACTTGCTATTGCTGATGAATAACCCTGTTTGAGGACACAGAATTCATTAGCAATCAGGGCTCTTGAATGTAAGCATTTTGAACATAAAATTAAAATGTAAAATTTGTAAAATACAAATAAACTAAACTCAGATGTTTCAATTTTTGTCTCTGTTTACTCATTATTATTATTAGCAAAAAGTAGCCAAGCACAAAACATTCAGGTAGCAGCTTCTCATTTTTAGCCAGCACTGACTGGCACTTTCACCACTTGGCAGCAGGTCACATCAGCTGATACTTCTTAATGTTTTATTTCATGAGTGCCTTAATAAAAGGTCAAAACTAAACTAGTCTCTTGTCTGGTTAATGTGTTTTCAGCAAGCCGGTGTCTGTGCTCAGCTTAAGATCATTTGTGAGGGAACAAACTGTTTCTGCAGTTCTGCTCTAAAAACATTGGCATATCTTCTCCTGTAAAACAGTCAGTCACCAGTTTCATGAGTCAGAATTTCACAGTTAAACTTTCATTCATATCATATTAATAATTTAATCTCATCTGCTTTATAGTTTTGAACCAGTACCTTCATATTTGGGTCAAGTAGCTCATGAAAAATTTGAGCTCTTTTCCCCCCCCCAATATGTCAGAAAATATAATCATCATTTATTTTGACATCAATTTGACATGAATTCAGTTCTACTGTATTTTCAGGTTGTAGCTGCAGATTGTGATCATCAATTAGAGAGAGATTTCCACCAAATCTCTGGAGTTTTGAGACTAGGGATGGGCATGCTGGGATTTTTTTCATGCAAATATAGAAACTAATACTGCTTATTAATGCTGATACTTATTGATACTACTCGCCATAAATTGGTGCAAAAAGTAAAGGCATGACATGAAACGATTCAATAGCTATTTTACTGTTACTTTTTTTGCAGAAGTAACGAGTTCCATTATTTCCAGAGTTCCTGCATTTTAATTAAATTTATCAAAGTGTGTCGACACTTTTGACCATTTCAGCCTGTGAGCCGTTGATGCAACATTATATAAATACTGAGAGAAGAAACCTTTTTTCCAGGAGCTTATTGATGTTTTGGTACTGACCACTTATTAACCAATACCAGTTTGGAACCGGTTCTCAATACACATCTCTATCTGAGACTCAAGCAACTTTCACATTTTTACCTCTAAAGCTATAAAACCTCAATAAGGGATTCAAATAGATTCAGATTCTAAAAGCAGATTTGAAATTGGATTCAGATTGGATAGCAGGCTTTCAAAACTCAATCTCAACTGGAAAGACTAAAAAGAACTAGCAGTCTTAAAAGGGATACATTGGGCCTTGTCGTTAAGGCATCCCTCTTAAAACTGCAATGTTCTTTCTTAGGTTCTAAGTAGATCCTATATTTGATAAATCTTCAGGAGTATCTTGAGTTTTCTGATGCATCTTCTATATAACTCTGTTTCATGCTAAAATATATGAATGTAATTTCTTTCTAAAACAGAACTGTGCCCTTTTACAATAATAAAAAAAAAGTTCCCTGCAAATTCCTGTGTTAAAACTGCGGTCTTCATTTGTGGCCATGCACTCCTCATGTTGTATGATGTTTGTCTTTCAGCTGATGTGACAAATTGCGTGTGCTTCTTTTTGTAGCTGCAGCTATTTTCCAACAGTATATAACATTTAGCTTTGTTTGGCACTGTATCCTGTTTACTGTAGCCAAAGTTTGCCCAAAACCACCAAGCTGACATCTACTTTCTGGCCAGCTCTTCAATATATCCACTGGTGCCCTGTTGCAATTTCTCCTACTTTTGAGTACTTTTCTTAGTTAGCCTGGAAACTCTTAGGTAATAATCATATTACATAAAACGACTGCTTGGACTTCCTCTGTCTGAATAAACCCACACCAAGGACACAAGAGCCTGCAAACAGACAGTGATTGGTTGCTCATACACAGTAATATTAATGGGGTTTGGTGTTGTACTCTCAGGGAGCAAAGTGGTTAGATAAAGTCTGTGAAAGTCAATTAAGTAAACATACTGACAAAACATAAATTAGGTAGGTGTGAGATTAATGATGTTGATTTTTGTGAGAGCTGATATTATCAGCTTGATACTGGCCTATCACTGCTATAAATACAACCACATGTAGCATCTACCTGTTGTGAACTAACCTACGTGTCGCAGTGGGAAAGCAGCGATGTAATCTCTGGGCCCATGTGGCCGACGGCCTTGGCTGCCTCCAGGATGGCTCTCCGGTACATCCCTTTCTTCTTGCGGTTGAAGCGGGACCTGAAGAACTCTCTGAAGGGCGACAGTTTGGCAACGGAAAGCTGGGAGGTGGTGGGTGAACCAAACCACGCCACCTTTGCCTGGGGCCACTGGGCCTCACAACTGGTCGTCTCCTGTTTGCGGGTGCCACTGATGCTGAGGACGCGTGCGGGCCACCAGGGGAAGCCGTGAATCTTCCCCCACACAATGTCACCCACTGCCACGGCGTGGCCCTCTTCTGTTACACACTTTGTCATGCTGCGGGTGTGAAGCCGCACCGTAAGTGGCGGCACCGTCTTGCAGTCTTCCCGTGAGGGTACAGACGATGAGGTTACGGACAGGTCTTCACCTGGGGCCAGATCGCACAGCTCTGGTGAGGTGCCATCAGAGCTGAAGGATTTGGATTCATCTAAACTATCGCTGCTGCAGACTGACAGGCTAGAAGAATCTGCTTTACGCTTACGGAAATTGATGAGAAGGGTGAGGTCGCTGTGGCCACGCTCCGCCTCCTCTCCTGAACTCCCCGACCACAACTCCAGAGAGTTTTTGCCTTCCCCAGAGTCTTCAGAGTGGGGGAGGCAGGGACCGGGCGCCCTGGGGCTCCGTCTTTTGGTGCCTCCTACAAGTTCTGCCTCATACTCGACCACACTCTCCTCACCCTCCCTCTGAGGGGGTTTCAAGCGGATCTTTGGAGAAGGCAAGTCCTGACCCACGGTTGTGTAAGGCCTGGTTAGTTTGAGTTTGGGAATGGACACAGTGAGGCCAGACCTCGTGGCATCTAGAATGTGCCGTTGCTCCTTGGTGGGATCAGATGGCACCTTGCCATTTTCTCCCACGCCGTTCTGCACCAGCTGTTTGGGGCAGAACGGCTTGACTGAACCGTGGACTCTCGAGGGGATTTTCATGACCTCCCCCTTGCCCTGCGGAGTACTGTAGGAGATCTTTATGACGGGACTGTGGGGGATAACGTCACCTCCGGGGTACTTCTCCCCTTCAGCTTCCCCCCTTTTGTCCTTCCTGAGGCGTTTGCTGTCAAGGCTGGTGCCATTTTCACGTCTCTTAGTGTCCTTGGTTGCAACAACATCCTCTTTTCTCGACAGCTTAGAGGGAGTATCCTTGTCATCGCCATCATCATCACTATGTAGTGCATTCTCTTTCCTAGAAGTCTTAGTGTTACTCATGCCATCTTTGCTGTCCTCATCACTATTCAGTGTGTTCTTGCACTTTTCACATAGTACCTGCCGTGGCCGCAGACGGATAGTACTCATAGTCATACGGCCAGGCTCTCGCGTTCGCCTCTTCTTTCTCTTGATTGGTCGCGGTGGGGGCTGAGGTACCCATTGGCTGTAGCTGTGGCGCACCCATAAGGGCTGAGGGAAGGGGGCTCCTTCAAAATAAGGAGGGTAAGGAGTCTGTCCAGCTGGCACTGGTGTAGGTACGGGGCAGGGAAGAGGTGCAGTAGGTATGCTGCTTTCAGGGAGAGTGTTTTCATCCTTTGGTCTGTGTGAAGCCTGGCTGGGAGATTTGGAAACCGGTTCCTCACTCAGAACTTCTGGGATTTCACAAGCTGGTTTAGATATTGGGCAGTCCCCTGGTTTTGCAGTGAATTCTGGTAGACAAAACAGCCCAGTCCTGAGATGAATGAGAGAAAGAAAAGCAACAACAAATGAATAACTGTGCGTCTCACTGAGCTTCATTTGGGTTTAGTACATGCAAGCCAAATCAAACATTCTTGTTACACATGACAAGCATTTCTTGAATTTTTTTAGTTAAGCAATTTCCTCCACGAGATCGATACTGTAATGCTATGTTTGTATTTCATCATGACAGATAAGAGCACAAATGAAATACCTTGCGGCTTCAATAAGGAAGACAGAAAAAGAGCTCCCAAAGCTGTCCAAAACCTTTCCTATAACCAGCCTATCACAGGCTTTAATAAGAAAAACCTAATTTACCATTTTGTTTTACTTTGACTGATACCAGTGACACGTCTCTCTGTCACCTGTATGCTGAAAATTCTTTACGTGTGGGGGTTGGGGTCCGCAAGCACTCAGGCAGTTATCTCTTCTGTTGCCTTAGGCCACAAAGCTGGAGCAATAGTATCAATGACTCTCTGTGAGTGATTTCATGTCTTCTTTTTCATACTATGGGACCAGAAAACATGTCCAAAGAAGTCCCAACTGCCAAGGAGTCTTTGAAAGGTGGCTGGCAGGCAACAGTAACATGGCTGTGTTGCTTTAGTCAGGAGACAGCAGACAAAGAGACTACAGGATGCCCAGGAACCCCCCCTCCCCAACATCTGACTGAACAAAAACAATCCCATGAATCACTCGGGATTCAGAGATGTGGGGAAGGAGCCAGGAGATTTCAGTTTGTTTTTACATCCGTGTCTACTCAGGGCTTATGTGTGGTGAGATTATTAATTAGTGCACATTTGGGGAGCCCATTTTCCTACCCAGGAGAGGTAACTGGCAGGCACCTCCGAATAATAGTCTCTTGGTGCAGCTTGTTCCTCTCACCTTTTTATTTGTGCCCCTACTGCAGCCGAATATTAGCCTTCATAATGATTGACATGGTACAAACAGGTCTGCCTGTGACAGGGAACAGGCAGTGCTAGTTAAGCACAGGACAAGGACGCAGCATATGACCAGCTACGATTCCCTGCACTGTTGCCAATTTGCGTTGTGTACAGTGTAACTAAATGCGGAGATCTGCCCGAATGATAGGCCTAGATGATGACATTAAAAAAAAAAAAAAAAAACCTGTGGGAGACAATGACAGGAAATGTATTTCCATGAGCTGAAAAGGAAGAAGAAGTCAAATTTTGTCAGTGACAAGGCCTGAAATATAGGCCTATTTTAAGTTATTCCAAGGCCTGCCTTTTCCCATTTGGGTGGGTTATTTTCAGGACAGCTTGAGCTCTCACATGAAAAACTATCTAAGCATACTAAGGGGCAAAGCTGGTCAGATTCTGATTCTGGTAGTCTATAAATAGTCTAAAGCCAGTGGCTTTTAAGGTGCACAGCACTGAAGAGCAACACAAGGCTTATACATGTGACACACACAGCAAGAAGGGCAGATAAGACATGACACTGATATGTGTCAAATTATACACATGCAGTTTTTTTTTCTCATTTGAGCAGGATTGTGTTTTCTAGTTAACTGGCAAGAGAGGGCCTTTTCTTGACAAACACAGACCTAAAATGGTCACTGTGTCTTATCAGAGGCAGGTTTAAAGCAAAAGCATTACAGTTGAGATTCATCAAATCCCATATGTATATGTCTCCTTATTGCCATTTTTCCATTGTGTCTACAGATCAAAGTAACTGGTTATGAAGGGCTATTTCTGAAAACAGCAACTGTATATCATATTATTTGGATTCAAACATCACTCCAGAAAGTAGTACACAATGCAATACTATTTGTATGTGTAAATACATCCAAACCTATGTGATATACAGAATACTGTTCAGACAAGGCCTACCCTTTTACTCAGCTGCTCTGTATTAGATTAGGCTAACAATAAGCTATAGATGAACCCACTGACATTAGTTATTGTTAAAGATAAGTCATCAAAAATCTCTGAGGACAGCGTCATTATTTTTACGTGCAATATTTTAACATCATAAAATTACGTATTAAACCATCTCATTGTGGGCTAAATTAAACTGAGTTTTCCATTAGCCGAGCAGCTAGCAGATAGCTACCCTGTCAGCTACAATAACCTGGGAGTCTTTTGTATGGAGGCCCTGTTAGCTAACAGCTAGCTTTGACTCGTTAGCATCAAAGGCAGATTAGCCGTTAGCCGAGTTTAGCAAATTAACTGATAAATGTATAAAGAGAACAAACAAAATAGCACTCACTTTTTGTTGCAATCAAGTAATATCCCCGTGTAGCTCCTTTCTCGATAGGTCAGCGTCACCACCAGTGTATCGTTAACTATTTGATCGATAGTGACAGGTACCCGAGAGCCGGCCCGCAGCTCCTCGGCCACAGCCTCCATGTTTCCCGGCGTCAAGTGTCCGGCTCGGCGGTGCTCGATCCCGGCCAAGGGAGCCACGGTCGCGTCGGCCAAAGATCCGTCTCCCCTTCGCTATTGGAGCAGGAGGCTACACCAGGGCATAAAATGACGCCATCACCCCCACCAAGTCAATTACAACAGTACTGCCACCGCTGACATCACGCTCTGTGTGCTGGAGGAGCAGAAATCTCCCAAGACAAGGCCTACCCTTTCTCTGTCTCACTTTGACTTGTTTGATGCGATTCATTACATTAGAGCCGACTTCTACCTCGGGAATGCCTCTGTTTTTTCACAGCGAGAGGCTATTTTTGTTCTGGTTTAAACTTACACTACCATTGCATCTGATAAAATATGGATGCGTTTTCTGCTGTGTTGTAAGCGATACGGTCGTAAAATTTGACAAATGTGAGAAGAATATGACCAGTGTTTAAAATAGGAATCATAAGATATTCAGCCACCAATCTCAACTAAAATTGTCCATATTTCCAGAAGACATAATAAATGTGGTGTTTGCTAAAAATGGCTTTTAAAATTCTTAAATGTGGCACTTATACCCCTGCTGCAAACCTAACAAGCTCATCTGGAGATGATGGGAGCTCAGGGTTACTTAAGAAACTTAGGTTTTTATGATTGATGCAGGGAATTTGATGCTTAGATTTAAAAATAGAATTATTTCACACAGTAAATAAATAAAACTTTGTACATAGGGGGGAGTGGGATTAAATGAGCCAGTTTCACTTAATGCTGTCCTCCAGGCAAGGAAGGAAAAATGAGACAGAAGTACAAGTGCAGATGCTTCCTAGATGCAAATCTAATAGGCTAATCTGAAAATAAAGAATGGGTGAGTTGATGTCAGGTT
This sequence comes from Lutjanus campechanus, assembly GCA_027495735.1. Classification (NCBI taxonomy): domain Eukaryota; kingdom Metazoa; phylum Chordata; class Actinopteri; order Lutjaniformes; family Lutjanidae; genus Lutjanus; species Lutjanus campechanus. The sequence goes on from JAJHUR010084954.1 coordinate 26,464, forward strand.
TACCTTAAATTTACAATTAAATTCATCTTAAAATTTCTTATATTTTAACCATCTGTGGTACACATTATGATGCGTGTTGGTAAAAGATATATATTTTTAGGGTACACTAAGGTGCGTCACCTTAAAGCAAAAGAGTACCATAATGACAAGGAATGAAATAAAATAGTTATTATGAAAAAGGTTTTAATTATTTGAATTTTCATCATATTTTTCCCTAATTAGAATTTGATTTGAGGGCTCCCCAATACATCAGTGCTGCCAATAGTATTGACAATGATGATCTAAATCTAACACACCCATTATCAATTTTATTAGTTGCAGTTTTGTTGTGTGCATCACACTAATATCAACCTGGCACGTTTTTACCCTTCAGTGGGTTTTAATCTTAAAAAGTTATCAAACTCACAAGACCGCTCTGATGTTAATTTGCATTTTAATATTCAAAGTAATAGTGCTGCACTGTGGGCATGAATGTGACACCAGCTCTGACAGAGGCAGCTGGAATATTGTTTGTAAAACTGGTAGTATTAGCTTGCCAGTATGTTGACACAATATTGTGTTTTTTGTGGTGGTTAACAGAAAAAAAAAAAAACATGCACAATTCTGCAGATTTTTAATCTGGATCAGCATGTAACACTGAAAAAAAGAGAAAGAATAAGTAGTAGCTTCTGTTTGGGCCCTCTGGTGGCCATGGGCAGGTGACATTATGCAGACGTTTCATTTACTTTTGCCTCAGGCCGCCTCTGTGGAAAATTAACATTTGACTCAACAATTTAAAATTTATGCCATTTGAAAGGGGAAAAGATTAAAAATAAATCTACTCATAAGTTTTATTGTTGTACATTTGTTATTACTGTACTGCACTGCACATTTATTATAGTACCATTGTGGACCAGTCTGAGTCAATGTGTTCAAGAGTTTATGCTAAAAAGCTCATATGAAAATAAAAGTTGGGTGAGCTGAGCTCAGGTTTGCCTTTATTTTACCATTTCTAATTTATCCCCCTTAAAAATTCTTATATTTGTTAAAAAATGAAATAAATAAATAAATAAAATATAGGTCTCTTTTCTTACCTTACTATAATCATTAGTATGGAAACTTGTCCTCCTGTGCTCCCCTTGTCTATTTAATGTTGCAGTATATTCTTTAACATACAGTTGGACCTTATAACTTACTTGTTGAATTTTATTTATTGATGTTTTTTTTCCTTCTAAATTTTCATCAATTATGAATGAGGAAGAAGTTTACCATTCCAGAGGTGTGGGAGGGGTACTTCGTTTCTTTGTCTGTCTTTCTAATTTAGGCCTTTAATTTACGATGTGTGGTGGAACTTTAGGTTTTATAACTGACACGAGGAATGATGATCAATGTCTGATGAGCCGATGTTAAATTTAACATCTGAATACCTTCATTTCAAACAGTAAATAAGAAGCAGAACCATATTCACTTTGTTTGTATTTGAGGTAATATGGTAAAGTACATTTGAAACATGATTAGTTTGTACAGTTTTGAAGGTTTCTGGAAATAAAATTTCATAACACTCTCTTTCCCAGTAACAGCCTTGTCATCTTTATTTTTAATGTATGAGCATCACAATGGTAAAGAGGTTTGTCCTTACAATTGATTTTTTAGTATAAATTCAATAAAACTCAACCAGCAGTCAGGTATTATGATCTCTGTCAGAAGTCAAGGAAACTCTCCTGGTTGTTTGCTGAGAAGACAGTGAAACAATTTTGAAGATCTCTTTGCAGATTTTTCTTCTTCTCTTGAAGCCGAGCTTGTAACTTCCTCACCTGTCATTCAAAAACAAAACAAATTCAGATGAATAACCTGTGAATTCAATAATGATGAGCTGAGTGAATAATCAAGTGCTGGTCTTGACCTCTTCCACATCTATCTCTGACGCTGCCATCAGGTCGGTGGTCTCACCCCAGGGATTCATGCGTATCTTCTGCATCTTCTCAATATGGCCACTGATTTGCCGCTCCAACTTACAGGCTGACCTGGAGGGCCACGCAGGTCAGAAGTCAAGCTTTCATACTGAAAATCTGAGTATTTTGAGTGTTATCAGAGCCTTTACATCGGGTAGAAAGTGTTAAAAATGCAAGCCTGTGACTGGCTGTTTTTTCATTAGTTACTATTTAGTCTATTAATGAAAACAAAGTATCAAGTGTACTATGGAATATATTTTATCCATATTTATATTTTACGCATAATGTTCCTCAAGAGAAACAAAAGAAACTGCTGATGGTCTATGGTGGATGCATTGTCTCCTTTTGTCCACTAGGTGTCTCTAGCTTTCCACTAGACCATGCAAAAAGCCATTTGACTGACATTTATAGTCTGGACAAAGACCTGTTGTCTCTGTACCCCAGTGGATCAGAATGTTCTGTATCACTGTTGAACTTGTACACACCAAATGTACAACATATTACAGATACAGCATGTACAGCGGTCTTTTCATCAGGTACACTGATGAGATGGACACGATGACTTATTGAAATAAATCTACGATTGAAGTGAGCTGTTTCCCCCGAGGAAGCTCAGGCAGGCTGCAGGAACACTGCAGGATCACAAAAACAAGTGCAACATTGTAGTTTGACAATAACAAGTGAGGACGAGTCCTGCACTGTAAGTTGACCAGCTGTTTATAAGTCTGTCAATGTAAAACTAAAGCCGGTTATTATGAAAACAAAAGCCCACTGGTCTGAAAATGCACACTCTGGAGTTTGAGTTCAGTGACTGTCTGCCTCACTCTCTGCTAGACTCCCTTAAGATACTGCTAAACTTAACCAAGTTATATATTTATGCTCCTTCTAAAAGATTATTAATGATTTCTTGCCATTCATAAACAGCAAACATTTGGCATTAATTTGAACTAGTTAATCTGAAATGGGCAAACAATGGCACAAGTTACGGACCTCAACTTGTCCAGTTTCATTCATTTCTGATGACATATCATGGTTATTTTATGATTTAGTACAGTAAATATATTACAGATTACTCCTTTAAAGTTACCAGTCATACTGACACAACAAACCAAAAAAAAAACAAAAAACATTCTTGGTCAATGCAGCAGGTCTGATTTAAATCATTATTCTGACTCTGGGTTCAGTTTGTGATGTGCTTCATTTCCAGGCAGCATTAGACAATATTTTGGTCACCCAGAGATCCTATTTACCTGTTCGTCTCATATCCTGCGATGGACGTGCGGGGCGTCAGAACCTGAGGAACACCACTGCTCTCTTCCACACGGGGTTTTGAATCTGTTTCTCCTTTCTGAAACAGAGAGATGTTCTAGAGTGCAGCGCGTGTGTACATATAGGATGATACAGCTGTTGCGACACATCCTACAAACACAGCCTACAGCTGTAGTTGTATAGCTGCAACATAACAGTGTTATTGTGTCCAATTACTCAAATGGGGTTGGTTTTTATTCTGTTTTTCAGTTAATATTTACACTGATGTTGCTGGTTCAGCGCAAACATTCTGAGCTGCTCTTCAGCTGTAGGCATGGAAATGCAGCTGACAGTCAAATTACTCAAATCCATCTGCATTGTCTCCAGCTTGTGCATGGCTGCATGCACACATCAGGTCTGATAGCTCTATGTCGCTGCTGTGTGATCACTGTTGCAGCCTGCTCTGGCACAAACACTGGCATGTGTTGCTGCCTTCACAGCTACTATGTGAAAAGTCGTTCACAAGCACCAAAATATTTTATCTTTATCCATTTTATATTTATTGTTAAAGCCCTCTACCCAGTGTGCCAGAAGTGGTGTTATACTGCCCTCTTGTGGCTGTCAGGTTGACAGGTGGAAATTTAGGTGATTTATTCCACACATACCTTTTGTTTTCTTCGTCTTTCAGGCTCCTTCTTTTTTTCCACAGAGATTTTCTTCTCCCGTGTGTTCTTGGCTTTTGTGTGGCGAGTCTCTTGGCTGGTGGCTGCAATAGATCTATGTAAAAGAAAATTCATCTTGGGCTATTGTGTCTGAATGGTTGAAAAGAGGTCTGTAAACAGTGATTACTCTTTACGTAGTGGGGATAAAATGGATTCCTTATCTTTGGTATGACCTGGCCTGAATATTCTGTGCAAGTCATTCTGTGTGCAGGAGGGTAGTCAATAGGTATGTATTACACTGAACTCATAGTAGAAGTCAACTTACTTTCGTCTCTGCTCGAGACTTGCTTGTTTCTCTTTCAGCTCTTTCATTGTAACCTGTCTCCTTTCTTCTAGCCTCTTCCAGTGCTGAGTGTCATACAGAGGCAGCTCGGGAATTATGCCAGCCTTGGTGGCTGCCTTTTTTCTGACAAATAAATTGAAACAAAATGCTTTATTTTTATTGCTCTCCTGAGCTCCGAGCCCCAGCGGAGACAGCCTCAGAGATTTTTATCACTTGGTCTCCTCTGCAGACAATGTCATTAAAAAGAGTTTTGCTATCCTTTTCCAAGGCACCGTGCCATACACTTGGCCCTGCACCACAACTCCAAACCTCAGCACAAAAGTCATCTACTGAAATGAAACTAATTCACCTCCTCTGTTCTACTATTATATAGCAATAACACTTTCAAACTTCATTGCATTTTATATCTGAACAGGTGAAAATGACTTATGCTCAATGGGTATTTGCTGCCTGGATATACTGTACAAAAACAACGGCAAGAGCAATTAAATAACTCGTAATTTTGAGCTCTCTGAGACCCGAAAAAATATTTTACATGTGCAATTTCACAGTTATATCTGGCCTTGACTTTGACATTTTGGGAAAAGCATTTTATTGGCTTCTGGCAGAGAGATGAGAAGATCAATACCACTCTCATATCTGTCTGTTGAACATGAAGCTAAAGCAGCTGGTTCACTTAGCTGGAATAAAGACCAGAAACAGCTAATCTAGCAATGTTCAACACTCACAAAATCCACTTACCTGTACTTGTCAGGGTCACTGATCAACAAATCTCACTTATTCAATCTTTTTTAAAAACTGAAGTGTAAAAAACACAATTTGTTGTTTCAGAAAAGGTTGTGTGTGACTGTTTCTTGGCCAGGAACAACTGCCAGCCAAGTCCACAAAAACTGTGTAAAATTGCAGTTTTGACACTGCAAAGAGATGTAATTAATTTAAAGCTATGACAAGGAGTTTTTAGCTGGTTATGAAACTGTTTCAATTTAAAGGTAGAATCAGTGGGATTTGTCTAAGCGGCTCCTAAACACGTTAGACAGATAGTTAATTGTATACGTCCCAGAATGTCAAATACTGATGTTTGGGGTTGACAAACTGTCCTGAGCACAGCAAAATAATGAGAAAACAAGGAAATACAGGCAGGGTCTCTGCATGTACAGCCACCACCAAACACTTTTAGTGGGTCATAAGTGATGACTGAAAGGGATAATGTCACATGAGTCTGAATGCTGTTTTTTCACAAAAAGATTGTATATTATGCCTTTAACACTGATGTCTCTATATCACCTACACAGGGAAATGAGACCATCTGTGAGGAGATTGGCTAATTATTTATAGTTATTCTGAATGCCTGCCACCTGGTCAGATTCTCCTTGAAATGAGACAAAGAGCCTGTGTTTACATTTTCCCAGGCAAAGTAACGGTGAGTAATACGGTAGCCAGTTGAAAATCAGATGTTTATCGACATAACTGACATTATATTTTGTGATTACTGCAGTGGAAACACTGCTGCTTTTGTCCACAGGGTCCTCCACAATCAATGAAATGTGGAAGTTTTTTTGTAGTGCCTTTAAATAAATAATTTGCTAGGTTTGGATGTGCTGGCTGTCCCCTTGTTTCCAGTCCTCATGCTAAGCTAAGCTAACTATCTCCTGACTGCAGCTCCATATGTATAGATATTAAAGTCCCAAAATGACAAGAGCATTTTCTCACTTTCTCCACTGAAAAATCTCTTATTCCTTACACTCAAATACCTCTGCTGTGCTCACCTTTGGGTAACAGGATGAAGAGGTGACTTTGGAGTTCTACCACTTGGTGCTATTGAGCCCAGCTCAGCTTGTTCCAGCAGGATCATCTTGTGTTTGAGTTCCCTGAATCTCTGCAGCTCGTCCTCATCCACAGATTCATCCTGCTCCTCCGTACTGGATTCCAGCAGCTCGGACAGCTGGAGCCTCTCCACCACCGGCAACTCTACCAATGAAACAACCATGGCAGCTACAAGTATAATGTGGGAGCAGCCAATGCTGGCAGGTAGAAGCTGGTGGACTATGAGGAATTACTGACAGAATACAGAGTTGTTTTCCAAGTGCAGCACAGACATGCCAGAATTTTAACAACAAACCAACAATAGCAGATAAACCATTTCCTTTTTGCTGCAAAGCAGAATATGTGACCGGCAGATTTTTAGTGAATTAAGAAAATAAGGGGCTGAATGTAAATTTCACCCACGTGAAGGATAATTAGATGCAAACGGCCTAAACACTCCATGTTATTGCTGCTTAAAAAGGTTGATGACGATGCAGTATGTAAATGAATGGTGTATATTCAAATCACTAAACTAATAGGCCAATTAAATGACAGGAGATTCCCCCCAGGAGACTGAAGACCTGACTTTGTTAATAACCTTGTAGGCAGGGAGATAAATGGTCTGATTGAGGGGTTTGGCTCTGCTCATTGTGCAGAAGCAGCCTCTCCTGTGGAGGGCTGTCTTGGGCTTCTCACAGTGATTACCTCCAGACAGTGCTTAGTGACAGAGAGCTCCTGTTTAGAGCCCACAGGTTATCGATCATTTTCATCTGGCTAAAAATATTACAGAGCTGGAACAGGGGGGTGGGGGGGTGGAGGGGGGGAGTCAGCCGAGTGGCACGCGCCGTCTCCAAGGCAACAGAAGTCACACCAGTGAAGTGGTACCAGGGCAAGGAGCTATTTTTGTGGCCAGCCGTCCTATCTTTGACAAAAAGAGCAGATGGCTGGAATGCATGTGCATACAGAACGACTCGCTGCTGCACTGCTCAAAGTTAAAGGTGCCTTTGATTCACCTGGAGGGGTCTTCCTCCTGCTAACTGGCCGCTCAGCCATGGTACTCCGGAGATACTGCAGGATGCTCTGGTACCCCTGCTTCACAATTTGTGGCGGAGGGAAACTGATGGGGCAGTCCCTCAGGTTCAGGCCAGTGAGGGTAATCACATTTCCTGGGAAAATGGACAAGTAAAGAATACCTTAGAGTTATGTTTACACGTTACACTTTTTGCTTTTAGCTGACACTCTTATCCAGATTAATTTACATTAGGGCTGTGCAGTATGAAGATAAATATTGTCGTGTCACAAATCACAATATTTTACATTGTTTGGATGATACTTTCGCACGACCTGGATGAAGGTAGAAAAGTGGCATAAAGGCACCACAAACAAAAATGGAGGAGACTGAACGTGACACACAACGAGTAACTCGAACACGAGAAGGACTGCGACCAGACCTCAGCAAGACAAAACGAGGAGTTCATACCAAAAAGAAGGGCTTCTTCTGTCACATGGATGTTTGGGTATGAAAAGTCTGACGTGGAACAGAAAAACATACAGCAGCCTCAAAAACCACCAACCTCTTACCATAACTATGTATATCTTATACATTAAAGCTACTTTAAGGAATTTTCATATTTTGTTGATTTTGGAAGCTGCTGTAGACAAAGTGCTATTGACTAAGGCACTACTAACTGTATCTTAGCCTGACAAATGTAAACACAGGCTTGTTCCATCTGATTTCGCAGAGAATTCGACCCTGTGGCAGGCATTAAGATTAACTAAATAGCCCATCTTCTCACATATGGTCTTGTTTGCTTATGTAGTAGCTTTAATATTTTATATTTTGCTACATATTTCGTTCCATGCTTACCTGAAAATGTGCACAACAATTTCCACACATAATTAAAATAAAAGAGAGTATTTTTATTTGTCCCGTATAAATGTAAAAGAAATAGGTCTTTCCACATGGTAATTTTACATAAATTATTTATTTAATGAATTTACAGAAAATGTGCCAGGCCTATAATGTGATATCTGTTGTTATCTGGATATGACCTATATCAGGATATGAGATTTTGGTCAAGTCGTACAGCCCTAATTTATGTATGCATCATTAGAGGAATCTCACATACTGTATATTCCTTGATTACAAATGTTAATGCACAGTGCATGCCAACAACAGTGTGTTAGTAACAGCAACAGCCACAGTGTAACATGTGTTCTTTCTATTAATAACTTGTAGTGTATGCTAGTAAAAATGACTCCATTCAACTCACCCAGCTCAGGTGGAAGTTCTGAGATGGGGTTTCCTTCCAGAAGTAATGTTCTCAGACATCTACATAAAGAAATCACAGATTATTGGATGATTGCAAGGCCTGTGTATTGGCCAAGACATGTTTAGTCCTAAACTGAACCTGAGGAAACTGTACAAACTATGCCTTAGCCATGCTTTGTAGTCATGGATTTGGTTTTCAGAGTGAGTGCTACTAAACAAAATTCTAAAATCTTATCTAAAATTCTGAATAAACATTCTGAAATGGCACAAAGAAACATAATGTGCTCCCATGGCCGAGGGGTTTGGAATCAATCAGCATATATTTCAAAGAGTGGTTGCATAAGCGACCTACCTGTGCGAGCCAATTTCAGCAGGGAGTGATGCAATTTGGTTTTTTCTGACGTCCAGCCACAGCAGGTTGGGCAGACTGATGAACATTGAGCCTGGGATACTGGATATCTGGTTGCCTTCAAGGTATAAATACTGAGGATGATACAGTGAACAGTTAGATGCAGAAGAACTAATTATACTGAGACATAAAATTGCTGGCCTGATGCTCTATTGACGATTTCTTTCTTGAAAACGACTACAGCAGTTGTAGTGTGGTGGGTAGGGGTTGACAAATATACAGTGAAGTCCAAACTGACCTTTATTGTGCTACACGTATTTTTCAAAATACTCTCTGGAACATGTTTCAGGCCCGCTCTGCGCAACATTAAAACCTCTGTTGTATAATACTCAGGGGGCTCGAGTGGCTCAGCATCCTCAGGCGGGTTGTGGGGGGTCTGTGGTTTGACAACATTGTTCCCAAAGACAAAGCTCAGCTGCAGGTCAGGAACCTCCTTCCTCTCTAGGGAAGCCATGATAGGTGAGATGCTGAGATGATGTTTAGTGTATTCTCAGGGCGTTCAGAATATCTTTTTGCGCTCCCATTTTTCTCCCTGTGTCTGAAAATAAGAAAGTTAATGTAAGAATCACATTCAATGTACAGGCTTCATCTAAATGACATAATTGTTTTAAACGTGGGATCTTAACTTGTCTGTAAGCAGGTATTAGATATTAATTCAGTGTTGCTGCATAAAAGTGGTGGACGATGTGCTCTATCATGTTGAAGCTGACAAAGGTGGAGCTAATTTCAGCTACTTTACTTCTGGGTAAATTAATTTATCGCACATAATCATACATTTTGTATTCATAATGTGAACCTTCAAAATATCTAGTAACTAAAGTTATCAAATAAATGTGGTGGAGTAGAAAGTACAATACTGTAGGACTGGGTGATATGGCTTATAAACAATATCTCAATATTTTTAGTTATGCTGCAATATATGATTCATATCTCGATGTTTCCTCTAAAACGACATAACTTTACTGTTAATTCTCAATTAGCGCAAATATATGATCTTGTATAATGCATTGCTGCAGGTTAAACTATTCAACAGTAATAGGGCTAGACAACAAAGAATAAATTAAATATGACTGTTAGAGCTTTTAAGTGATTGATTAGTTGTCAATTAATCACCAACTATTTTGATAAACGATTTATTTTTAAAAGAAAAAAAAAAGTCCAAATTCTCTGATTCCAACTTCTTAAATGTGAATATTTTCTTCTCCTCTTGAGGATGTGCAGAGGACGTGTATTTCTATTTCCATTTTATGACCAAATGCCTCAATATCAATATTTATAGATATTGCAACAATACTGAAATATTAACACTAAAGTTTTGATAAATAATCATCCATAGTGTGGATATAATGACTAAGCTGAGTGGGTAAAGGCAAATAATACAAGTATAAAGTAGCATATTGCAGAAATACTCAAGTAAAGTATAAGTATCTCAAAACGGTACTTAGTTACAGTATCTAGCCAACTCAAGTTACTGCTTAACGGTATTAAACGGTGATTAATGCTAACAATTAGCTAATATTAGCACTAAATATTAGCATAAATAATTTCGACTACTATACAACCACCGTATTAACTTACCTGGAACTTCAACAAACGTACCCATAAGCTCTTAAAGTGACTCAGTGTGTTCTTAAAACGAACAGTTTACACAACGATAGACAAAAAAGGAAACTGTCATGCTAACTTTTAGCTACCGCCTCCCGAGTTTGACTCGTAACCATGGCAACGAGGTCAACACAAACTACGGCAGCTGTCCACGTGCAAACAAGGCGAACTGTAATCATGTACCACTGCATTTTTTAATACATTTAAAATATACTAATACTACATCAGTGTCACTTACTTTCTAGATGGCATACTTTATAATGTGCACTATTAGAGCAGCAACAGGAGCAAATAAACCCAGTGTGCATGCGATGGCAAAGTGTTAAATCCTTTTTCCCCCTCAGTGCTCCCACCGGCACCACCCATCCATCTTCTAATGAGATTGTGGAATAATTCACTGAGCTGAGGTTCATTCGGGTACCAGTTTTGTGCTGGTAACAAGCGCTGGAAGCCCTCCAGCTGGTATTGAGCTACCCTGGCTTCACCTACAGCACTGAGGATGGTCCTTATGTGTTGATATGTATGACAGTCTGTGATACAGAGCTACGTCGACTACAGTCACTGGCCAGAAACTGTCACACTACTCTCACAAGTGTCAAGGTAGTCACAATACCAGAGGCTAGCTTCCGGTTATTGTTTTCAGTATAAAAGCCTTCCTCATTAACGGTGCACAGTAATTGGAAAGGAGCATAACTGAAGTAAATATTTTTGAAAGATACAAACCAAAACATTTGTGTTCATTTTAATATACATACTCATTCTCTTGCATAAATGTTTTTGTCAATATTGCATTTAATAATTGATAAATTTATTTTGTATATCGTAGATTTCTAACCTGTTAACTTAAGTAGGACTACAATCTGTCGACCATTTTCCTGATTAATCAGCTAATTATTTGGTCGAAAAAACATCAGAAAATGCGGATTAATGTTTCCAAAATGATGTCCTTAATAGATATTCAGTTTACTGTTGTAGAGCACTAAAGAAGGAGAAAATGTTCATATTTGATAAGTGGAAATCAGATCATTTTGGCATTCTTTTCTTAAAAAATGACTCAAAATGATTAACAGATTATCAAAATAATATAATAGCGATTAATTAATTTAGCAGTTGATAATTGTTGCAGCTCAAAAGTGAGCAGGACTTTCCACCTCTACACTATTAAATGTTCCAATGAATTTATTCAGTTAAATAATCTAAAACCACACTGCATGATGAGTTCTCACACTGTATGCAGTTTAAGTAGAGATGCAACAATTAGTCACTAAATTAATAAAGTGATCAAAATAAAAACTTCAGAATTGTCATTCGCAATTTTTCAAGCAAACATGTCAAACACTTGCTGGTTCCAGCTTCTTAAATGTGAGGATGTGCTGCCTTGTCTTTGTAATTTATGACATTAAATTAATAGTAGGCTATTGGGGTTTTGGACTGCTCTAAATTATTATGCGCATTTTTATGAATTTTCTGACATTTTATAAGCTATACAATTACTTGTGAAACTAAGATTAATCACTTGTGAAAATAATCATTAGTTGCAGCCCTAAGTTTAAGTTTATCAACTGATCTAAATGATGCCACCACCAGCCGCTGCCGATTTCAGGCTACTGCAGCGCCTCTACAACTTTTCTAAGCTTTTATTTTTAAGGCAAACTTGCATGACTTCCTGTTTGCGTTTATCTAACTGCGTCCAACTCGACGCAGCTCTTTACTCTGAGTCGACAAACATAAGTCTCTCCTCTCGGTTTGCCTGGCAGGCTACGGAAGACAACTGAACACCACCAGTATACCGAGTGATTGTATTTACCTCCAACTGTAACAAACCGAGCAGTGTTTCTTTTAAGATATTTTGCAGACGGTCGGCGCCTGCTACATTTGTTCTCCCCAGGTTTAGAAAGACTTTAAGTCGCGGTGCTTCAAATTGTCGGCAGAATAAATAACGGATAAATAAAAGCGAAATAACGGAAACGGTTTGGGTGAAATGTATGCTTATGACTACTGTCTTGTGAGGAGGGTGTCCAACACAGAGCTGTAGTTTCTCTTCAAGAGGCGAGGAATGCAATCTGAGCATCAATGTTTCACTGGGGCAAGTGGAAGAAGAGGATGGGAGCCAATAGTTCTTCAAAGAGACCAGTTTTCGATGAAAAGGAAGATGGTGAGTGATGGAAAAGTGAAAACCCAAACAAACAAACAAAAATAACACTACTTTAAACGAAGTTGTTGCTAAGAGTCGCAGCTGTGTTTGTTAGTATTTTATTTATAGTGTCTTTATTTTACGGTGTAGTTATCTTACAAGTTAACACGAGCCTGTAATATTGACATACAGTTGTTCAATGCTGTGATACCGAAGTTGTCAAAGTTTCTACAAGGAATTTAAAGGGACAGTTCGCCCCAAAATCAGAA
>JAJHUR010084955.1:0-49799 GCA_027495735.1 Lutjanus campechanus
TAACCATAACTTGCTCAATTTTCTACCGATTTTCAAACGGTTTGGTTTGTTATAAATGTCAGAGGTGTAGTTGTAACACTGCACTTATGGATAATTATGTCACACTTCCGGTCAAACATCCAGAATTGTAGCCACGTTAATGACGTTTGTAAGAAACCAAACCGTTTGTAAATCCGTCAAGATTTCAGCAAGATGCGAGTATTTATGTTTGTGCAGATCACTCACCTTCATTCACGTATCACAGACTCCAGAGCTTGCCTGGGGTAAGATGGCCACCCGGTGATGCCGTTAGAGACTCCGCCTTAAGACATCTAGCCTTTATTATACATATCTATATATATGCCACTACCGGATCAACCCATTTGTGCATGTGCGGCGGCATGCGCGATGGTAAGTCTACTTGGACAAGACCAGACAAGAGTCATTCTGCGCTGCAGATGCGTTAATTGCGTTAAAATTTTTAATCAGATTAATCATGATGATGGATTAATCCGCGTTAACGCGTTAATTTTGACAGCCCTAATATATACATATACTGTACATACATATATGCACAGTACCAGCACCCTGATACTGAAGCAGCTAAATGGAATTAAGCCATCACTGATTTTATTATTTACATTGGTATTTGTACCATGTGACAAAATGTCTTCTATGAAAATAGCCTGTTGTGCAAATGGATGCATTTATTTTGTTGGTTAAAGGAGGCTGTTATAATCTCAGAATCATGATTACTGTGGTAAAATGAAATCACAATAATATTACTGCAACATATATACAAAATTTAACAAAAAACAGAAGACCCTACATGTCAAATTTTTAACTTTATTTATTGTGTGTCTTGTTTATTTTTTTGGTAAATAAATTGCATTTGAAATATGAGAGTAGGGAGGTGAAGAGAGAGTCTGTAACCAAAACTGTATATGATTCAGGAGCATACAGTATGTTTAAGAGGCACTGGCTTATTTGCACAATGTTATCATATGCGTGTTATTAACATATCAATATTTAATTTTTAAATATCATGATTTTTATCAATACTGGTATATCATGCCACCCCTACAAGCAGGATTTGAGTACAGGAAATCATGAAACAAATGTCCACATACAGATAAGGCTTATTAAAGTCTACTGGAGTTGTTCATATTCAAAATTAATCTGCCTGATAAAACTGTATGCCCATTAGTTTTTATTACCACTAGATGGCAGCATTACCCAGGTTAAATAAACCAAAGTCTACCTATCTATAGACATTTTGAGGGACATAGTTTAAGATTTCAACTTTCAGCAGACTTAGGAACACATTGATTTGGGGTAAATCCACAGGCCCTCTAAACGTCATTAAGGTAAAAATGATTTTAAAAAAAAAATTTAAAAAAAATCACGTGTTAACGATGTGCATTAAAAGCTCTGAACACAGCAGCTCACATGGGCGGCACAGGTACCCCAAACGTATGGACAAAAACCTTTAATGCTGCCTTCACGTGACTCTTGAAAATCGTTAATATGGTTTTCACCCATCTGCCAGTACCCGAATACTAAAAGAAACTGGTTTTGCATCAAGGTAAGTTTATAAGTAGATATCATTTATTAACTACTGTTTTCATTAATACGTTGACATTTCAGTCATCTACTGTGCCTATACGATTTTCTTTTATGTGGTGCAGAATTTTTAATCAAAGAACTCTAAATCCTGACACATTTCACCTTCACTTAGAAAATATGCTTCCGACGAGGATGGGATTCGAACCCACGCGTGCAGAGCACAATGGATTAGCAGTCCATCGCCTTAACCACTCGGCCACCTCGTCCGCTTGCGCCCTGATCACCGCCATGATTAAATCGGTACATTATCGGTGTTTATCGTGATATTCATGAGTGGTGATTTTATTTGAGTCCATTTAATATTCAAGTAAACGTTGTAGCTCTTACTTTAATGTGATAAACTGAAATGTGCTTGTCCAAATCCATCTCCACACCTTATTAAAAGGCTGTCTAAGCTAGGTGAAGATACTAATAACAAAACCAGCCAAAACCCTGACTAATTACTAGAACAACGTGTAGCCTCCATTAAGTGTTAGCATGTTTAGCTAAACAGAGTGCAGAATCACATACAGTATCTGTCCACCACAGGGAGCCAGAGACCAACATATGCAGTTAGATATATTTAACCATCTGGTGATACTTTCATTAAGTGTGTCTTACGTTAGCTTCTGTTGACATGTGAAATATGTTTCCATGATTAACTAATAATTATGCAAGAAATCCCGTGTCATATTCTCACCCTGCTAGACTTGCCTCCAGCTACATGTCCATAACATCAACTTGGTTTCAAGGAGAGATCTATTCATGGCAGCCATATTGATATGGTATAGTAGGTAAACACAGGTGTTACCAATGATACTAATTAAGGTTCATTTAGTGCAGCAGAGCGAGTCAACACACACACAATAGCAGCACCCTGACAGTTTGACCTGAATGTGACGAAACCTTAATTGGTATCATTATGAACACCTGTGCTTAACCTTCTATTTCATGTCAAAATGGCTGGTGTGAAAAAAAGTGTTGAAAGGTTTATTTTACATATTCCACTCTTGATGTTGTGCTAATAGACTAGTGTGAAAAAAAACATTTTAAAATGTATCTGAAGGGTAAAATTGAAAGATTCAAAAAGTGTATGCAAATATATAGTTATCCAAAATAAGTATATTTGCAACTCAATATTAGTGTGTGACCCTCTTATGCAGGACATTGATGAATCAAGTATGACTCAGGTACATAAACCTCTCATAGTTAATTTCCTCCAATAATTAATGTTAGAACAGCTTTTTTGTCCCTATCTTAAGTTCACAAGCAACAAATTAAAAAAAAAAAAAATCAGCTTTAACCATGATGTAAAGCTTATTTATGCCTCTTATTTGATCTAAGTCATGTCTAATTTAAATAACACTGCATCTATGAAAGTGTAGATTGTTTTTTATATGTCAGTGGTTTTCAAACTGGGATCCAGGGACCAATAGAGGTCCTTGAGTGAGTTCTACAGTGTCCCAAGCAAAAGGAGGAATGGAATATTTATTTTTTGACTTTTATCACATTTTTTTTGGAAGTTGGAACAAGGAAAGAAGTTCATAATAATCCTAGTCTGATCACTGATTTACTATTAAAACTATTATCATTACACTTATGAATAAAATTTACTCAGGGGATTTCTAATGACAAAATGCTCTCAAAACTGCTGGTCCATGGTCTCATGTGCATCTATTTTGGGGTTGTTGGAGAACCCCCGATATAAATGATGAGTGTTTTGTGTATGTCTGACGTAATAGCTGAACCAACCTCCTCATGAAAACTACAGGTTTAAAATTAGTCTAAATCACCAACTTGATCAGTGTGTCTTGAGGTGTGAATCACAAGGCGAAACACAGACAGAGGGGATCGAACATTTATTTACCCTTATTAAAAGTTACAATAAAACCATTAACATCTTCAAACGATAGCAAAATAAAGAGAACCAAAAATATTGGCCAAAACATATTTACAGAGACAGTTTGCAGATAAAAAGCTCACATTTTGTACACAATCCCAACCCCTGCATCGTCATAAACTCTGAAATGTGAACACTGCAATACTCAAGAAGCTTGAATGTGGTTTTAGCCAGAAAAAGAATCAAAATGCACAAACAAAGACATAGCTCTTTTTCCACCTCCCCTCCTCGATTTTTCACTTTTCTATACATGACAAAATACTTGAAATTTGGGGGTAAAACATAGGAATGTTGAATTCTAAAAATTAATAAGATCATTTGAAAGGTTTATGTGTCCATATAACAGTCATTTCGAGTGAAGGAGATGGTCTGCCCCGCTCCGCGACAGTGACAATTTTTAGATCCCAAAAAAGATGAGAAAGAAAAATAAAATGTTATAGGGCTGCCACGCTGTTATAAAGGATGCTTCTCCATGAATTGGGAAAATAAGTCAGTATTCCTGATTCGCTCCACATCCAATCCATTACCTTCGCCACACGCCAGTCTCTGTGTACCATGAGGGGGCGACACAAGCCGACACTTTCATCATGAGAGGGCCCGGTGAGATTCCGTCTGTCGAAGAACTAATAAAAGGCAGTGAACTGGTGGTTGAATCAGCAAACGTGATATATCCTTTGTCTTCTTTTGTAGTTTTGTTTATAACTTTAAGAACGTGGCACGAGTCTCTCATATATATATTTATATACTTTAATCTTGGAAAATCAGTTCAGGTGCCGTGGCGGGGTGCAGTCACTCTGCCTTGGCCTCGCCCTCAGAGGCTGCGGGTGTCGTGTCCTCGGCTGGGGCGGCGGCAGCGGGCTCCTCGGCGGGCGCAGCCTCTGTGGGTGGGGCCTCCTCTGCCGCCTTGGTCTCTTCCTCAGGTGCGGCGGCGGCATCGGCGGCCTCGCCCTCTTTGGCCTCAGCAGCCGGCGTCTCCTCTTTGGTTTCCTTGGCCGCGTGGCCGTTCTCCTCGGGCTTGTCCTCGGTCGTGGGGGAGGTGGCCTCCTCCTTGCCCTCCTCGCTGCCCTTCTTGCTCTTCTTCAGTGAGATGCCCTTGAACTTGAAGGAGTTCTTCAGGGAGAACTTCTTCTTCTTCTTGGCATCCTTGGCGCCCTCGCCCTCTGCTTTCGCAGCCTCACCCTCGGCTGCGGGAGCGGGCTCGATGGCATCCCCAGCGCCGGCCTCGCCTTCCTTGGCGGGTTCGGCTGTGCCATTCCCATCTGCAGCGGCCACTTCCCCGTCGGGCTTGGCTGACACGTCGCCGTTGGTTTTGACATGGCCGTTCTCCTGCACAGAAGAGGAATCATTAGTCACAGATTAAAATAATCAAACTGGGTCAAAATAAACTCATTGCCTCTGGAAACAGAAAATCACTCAAATATACAGATGGATCAACTGTAGATGAAATGTCAACTAATATTCCAAATAAATCTAAAGAGATCTGGCATATGACAGATTAGCATTAGCCCATTTACTCCAGTAGTTAATCCATGTTAGACTTGAGGAAAGCAGCTTGCCCTGACAGTGGTTCAGGGAGGGGAGGGGGTGTTTGCAACAGCTGTTTGCATGACTCAGAGCAGACACATGGGGGCAGTAGAGCTGCATCTAAATGTCAACACAGTCTGTGAGATGGGGAACAAAGGAATCCCCAGAAACCTGGTTTCAGCTCTCATCTCAGAGCTGCAGCTCACATCCAACACAGCTCTCTGCATGGGAATACAGCTAGTAGACATCAGCAAAAGCTAAAGTCAATTTATATTCAATGAGCACTCATTGTGATGAGGGAGAGGTTTTTCTATACGTCGGCCAACTCCAATGACCAAGTTCATCACCATGTATGAACTGGCATCACATAATGGTCTCTTCTAATCTGGGGTTAGATTTATACAAACCACTCATTTAACTACAAAATAGTCAGCAATTAATCACATACTGGAGGTCAAAGGGAAGACTTTACACATTTAAACGTATTCTTTAACATCATCTTTAACTAAATGTGACTATACATGTTTAGCAGTCGGGGCAGAGGGGGCTCGAACCGCCGCCTGTCCGCGCCTAGTTTGCAGCTCCGCAACATGCGCCTCCAGCAGAGCGCATTTGCATCCTTTGCACCGTTTGCCTCACATCTTTTGTTCGACGTGAGAGCGACTATTCCTCCGACTACAGCCAACTCATGACAGAAATCACGCTTAAAACTCACATTTCAATCAGATTCTCCCGTTTTTGACGAAAATGTGCGGTTAAATCGCCCCTTTGGGAGCAGCAGACCGAATTAACAAAAGACAGGTCTGGGGCGCGCTGAGCGGGGACGAGCATGGCCACTCGACGGCTGCTCCGCTGGAGGTTCCCCGGACTTAAAACAACCAGTTTCAGCGCAGCGAAGCTCATTTTGTCTACAGCTATGAGGTTAACAGGGGGCTACAGACATAATAATCTAAGTGCAGAGTTTCAAAGAGCAACAGCCTGACTCCCATCACAGTGGCACCCATGCTGCCAGTGGGCGTTGGGTGCCATGTGGCTCCCCGCTGATGCTGGGCACGGCAGGCCCGCTTCACTCACCTGGCCGTTGGCTTTGGCAGCAGCAGGGTCGGCGGCGGCTTTCCCCTCAACAGCTACTCCACCCCTGGACAACTGGGCTCCCATTTTCTCTCCTTTAGGTGATGTGAACAAAAAAGAAAATCGAAAAAGAAAAACCTCGAAGAGTTTTTGAAGATTTAAAAATCCAGCTCTGGGATGATGGGTGAGATCTTTGCCCAAAAAGAGGTTAAAAAAATCCGACCGGGTCTCCTTCTCCCTGGTAGGTTTGGAAACGAGACGATCCCCCTCTCTGTGAGCGTGTGGACCCCACGGCGGCTGAGCTCAAATTAAAGGATGTCGGTGATAAGACTGTGAGTATTTCAACCGCGCCTCAAAATCGACTAGAGACTCCTCCCATGGGCGTGTCAGCCGGGCTCTGTCCAATCTGCAGCCGGGGGGAGTGAGGGGGGCTGGAGGGGGGGGCACGGGCCTCCTCCACCCCCCTGTCACTGCAACAGTCTGCTGCTTAACTGGAGGATCAGCAAGACTTTTCCACTGTTTCTCATGTCTGGAAGATTTTGGGCAATTTAAACTTTTAAAACTTCTCTTGTAAACTTACTCAGCACTTGTTGCAAGAAACTGACACCAAGAATAATAATCATAGAGAATCTCTTCATGTGGATGTCATTTACATAACACAGGAGTCACCAAACTTTTTCATGTCAATGTCTATTTTTCGTTAAATTATTTTTTAAATTTGAGGATAGTAAAGTGTTTAACTTTTTTGGAGACAGTGTTAGTCCCTGGAGCCCAGTTTGAAAACCACTGAAATAACACATCTATAAAGTGTACATAATGTTGTTAAATTGATAGCCGACCTTTTTCACAGCAGCGATACTGATTTGAAATAGCAGTGTAAACACAGGTGTTACCAATGATACTAATTAAGGTCCGGTTCCATTTAGTGGAGCAGAGTCTTTCCAGGTTCCTGATTCTGTTTGACGTGAATGGAACAGGACCTTAATCAGTATCACTGGTCACACCTGTGTTTACCCTACCGTTTCATGTTATAATGGCAGGTATTTTCTGTTGTTGTTGCTCTTATTGTGAGAGAGAGACAAATTACATAACGAGTGTTTAATGTTATAAATGATGCTGTAAATTTTTGCTGGTGAGGACAACGCACACACCATAAAAATATTTTAGCATCTTATATGATATTTCTGCAACAAAAAAAGTTTATGTTTTTTTCCCCTCTTCCCACTAGCAGAGTTTCGCCTCTTCAGATCTAATAAAAGTATTAAAATTAGCATATATGGGAAGTGAACAGCACATTTTGGATGAACTGCGCACAGCTCCAAGATATAAGTATGATAAAAGGTTGCAGATAGGCATTTTTTTCTGGGAAGGCTGTGGACCAGTGAAAAGATAATGAGGACACACACACACACACACGTCCCCAGTGGGATGGGTGCAGGATCACAAAAATATACCTGAATAGAGAGAGCGAGAGAGATGTGCACAGCAAAAAGCCATCTTAAATATCCATAATTCATCATATGTCAACAACGAGACATAATAAACAAGGTGCAGGAAACCTTGCAGAATTCATTTCACACATTACACACATAGAATCATTTCAATAAAATACATAGATCTGTAATGAATGCACTTTCTGGGTACCAGTGCAGTGATTATTCCAAACGTTGGCCACTGTTTCACCCTCACAAACACTTTGAGCGATGATAATGTCAACTTCTGTTCAAGTTTAACTGCTACCCTGAACTTGTCTAAAAGAGCTCTGTGTGAGTTGGATCAGACATAAAACAGACTTTACTCCAGAATACAAAGTCTGTAACGTCCAATTGAGTCCAGGTGTGAATAGAGCTGGTCATTGTGCAGAGAATTCACAGCGATTCTTGATTACGCTTCTATCATGCGACTACCTAAGACCCTCGCCCACAATCGTATGTGCTAGAAACAAAACACGGTGATTTCTACAGCCTGCTTTTTGCATCATGTCCTGCCTCGCTTATAGTTCTGAACGGACGCGTTCATGGACAGCTGCGGACGCGACGGACGCTTGGAGTTTGCTTGCAGGACACGTTCCACATGCCATGTAGATCCGCGTCTATAATGCCTGCATGGACAAGTGGACGGGTTTGTGTGGTCACAACAAATTGGGGGCACGCGGTTATCTGCACAGAGCAGATGAGTACACCCTCTGAAAACAAAATTTATATCACACAGAACCTAGTGGACCCTTGCACACTCCTGGTCACGGAGGGTACAGTATGTTCTCGGCTCAAACCAAACTGAGTGCGCGAGAACATGTCTTACGTGACCAGTCTCCTGTTGTGTGCAATAATTGTGAAAGGACAACTCTGGACAGTGTCTGGACCTGAGAACCAGAGTTCATTGGAGAAAACGGCCATGTCTATCACAGTTTGGGCCGCTTTCTTTAGCTAAAATCCTCAGATGATTTTGATGATGCTGTTCGTCTGTGCTGAAAACTATTTGAATGAGCAATGAAGAACTCATTAACGGCCTCAATCGGACTTTTGAGTGACAGGCCCGGCTTTCCAAGAGTAAACTCGTTACATAACCCACAGCCAGCTCTGCACTCGGTGGAGACCTTGCGATGGCACTGGGGCTGCTTTGTCACCGACACAGACAGGGAGACAGTGAATCAGCCTGTCAGCCAGTAATGAGGTCTCTTGGCCAGACGAGCAAATCCCACGATCGCAGCAATGACACTGCATTTTTCGGGAGCCCAGAGCTGATGGGTTCCTCTAGCGATCCAGCGGGGTCAGGGGTCATATGTTTTAAGCTGAGTTATGAGAGCCAGCGGACTGCTTCCACAGACGGGCCAGTCATGGGACAGGGTCACACATGCACTTATATTCGCCAGCTGCCTCATTTTCAAGCCGTTACTCTTGATTCTGGCAACGTTAACCAAATTATCCCTTTCGTTCCCAACAACAAGGCCCTCATTTATCCCACAGATGAACCCGTGTTAACAAAATGGCGCTCTGTCTGCTTGTCATCTTTATAGGACTTCATTAAGTGGGATTTATGATTTCCTCTTATTAAAGTCCCGTATTCTTCTGAGGCATCCCTTTATGGCTCCATATGTCTCTTTCCCTCTCCGCCTTTCTGTCGTGGTTTCCGCCAATCCGATGGCACCCCCTCCACACATGCACATACTCACACAAACATGTCACAGCCGTGGTATGCGAGGCATGCATACGCCACCCAGAGAATGATCTCCATCCATTCAGCGGGCTGAGCCTCCCACAGTGGAATACACCCTCAGGGGTTCGAAATGTGCAACCCCCACCCCCTCCAACCAACCACCACCCCTCTATACATTCTCCCAAACTGAGTCAAGAAGGAGAACAACATGTTTGAAAGATGTTTGTAACCCCCACCTCAGCATCCATAGCTCAGTCTCGGCGTTGGGAATTCCTCATCGGTCTCTGATGTGGGATGTTTGAACCGGGCTGTCGCTCTGATGAGGTCTATACATTAAAGTTGTCACATTACAAAGGGATGTTCCATGTTTGATGTTAAGAGATGTTTTCACAGCAGGGAAACCAAACCTCTGCAGACAGATTTCTGCCCATGATTGACCATTTCTTTTGATTGTTAATCGCTCATGCACAGCAGTGGAAAGTAACTAAATACCATACAGTATGTACCATACATTATGATTCTATTTCCTTTCAGTTCAGAGGGAAATAGTGTACTTTTCACTCCACTACATTTATCTAACAAATATAGTTGCTTTGCACTCAAACTCAGGTGTTTCCAATAAGTAAGGTTGATTAGAGCTCCTGACAGGTTGAATGGAGGAATGCTGGGTTTTGTGTGATGTCATCAAACTCAATATACTGATAAATTGATAACAGGGTGAGTTGCCCCTCGAGCAAATACAACAGAATTAACAGAAGAGCGAAGGAGATGTCACTCAAGCTCAGCACTGTTTAGGTAACATAAGTGAAACCACCTGTGTGGGTAGACTTTAGGCCCTTTTAGATTTTACATACATATTATACACGGTTATAAAATACTACGCATCACCCAGTGGTTCTCAACCTGGGGGTCGGGACCCCTAAGGGGTAACATATTGAATTAAGGTGATAACCAGGAAGCAGCTAAGGGACAAGCACTCAAAAATATGCAAAATACAGCTTCAGTTAGCAGTTAGCTTATTTTAGCATACAGACGGGAAGATGTGGGAAACACCTAGCCTTGTTTTTACTCTTCAGTTGCTCTTAGGTACCCCCACACAGAGCCATGCTGTTTTTGTTTTGGTGTTTCCATACTTTTTAAATTAAATAATTTGAATAAACGTAATTATTTTCATCCTCACCAGCTCAGCGATGATGAAGGCCATACCATTCAGTCACTGTGCACACACACTCCTAGTACACACATTGTGATGATGACAAGGCCTGATTTCCTTGAGAAAAATGAGATTGTGGCTGGAGGACTTCCTCTGGCCTCGGCCTGCCTACTTATTTCTGTCACGTTTAACGTAGTGCTTCTTCTCCTCTTCACACACTTTTTTCCCTCTGAGCTAGTCAATGCCCCTGTTTGTGCAGTTGCCCATTTTTCATGCCCTGACACAGGATGAGCTCTCAAATCCCGCTAAAAGCCTCCATTGTCTCTCTCTCTGCGAGCCAACTGATGAGCATCTCAAGTAGAAAGAGAGGAGAGAAAACGGAGAGTGGGAGAAAAGAAAAAAGAGAGGAGGGGGGCTGGAGTGAGGGAGAAGAATCAGAAACATGTCTCTGGGGTTTCTTTTGCTTCAGGGAGGAGAGAAGTTATCTTTATGACAGTCACCTTGAACGCATTACTTGAGCATATCAGCGTGATGAATATGTAATTTCCCAGGGTTCCTCGGTTCCTCAGCAATTCATGCATACACAATCACAAAAACAAGAGTGCAGGCTGTTTCCTGTGTGTTTCCTATGGTTTGGTGAGACATTGGTGGTTAGAATAGTTGCAGTTTTGCACAGCTGATGGCCCCAAAACCTCATTAGTATCCAATGCAGAGCCATCCTATGAGGCAAAGTCATAAAGTAATGTGAGCTATTTAGTTAGCAAAAAGTGGATTATATAGAACCACAACAAAGTTTTAAAACAAAAACACCGTCAAAGTTTCCATGAAATGACTGGTGGAAACAGGCAGCTACTGGGGGGATTGATGCAGACATTGATTGGCATGTATAGTAGCCAAAAGTGGTACGTTCCCGGACTGAGAGCTCCCAATGAACACGGGCAGACTGAGACAAAGAGCCTCCGAGACCAACGGAGGCCAGTTTGACATCAGGGAATGGGCTACAGTACCAAGGTTTGGCTTAAATTCTGGGGTTTGGCTCTCAGCACCCTGGGACTAACCGAGCTAAAGTAAGTCAGGTAACCACCAACTACTGTTAGCTCAGTTTGCCCTGGGATGTTGGAAGTCAAACCCAGCAGAAACACCAGCTGGGAACAGCCTCGATGCTGTATTCCATGCCGGTCTCACACGATAACGGCAGAGAACAGCTAATAGTAATACAACAAAAGTTAAAACTATCTGTCCATCAGGAAACTCTGTAATTCAATACGGAGACTTGAAGCTGAGCAGCCAGAGGACGTCAGAGGGGAAAAAGAAAATATTTTCTCCATAAAAGGCGACCCAGTTTCACTCAAATCAGTGAATAAATGTATAAAGTTCCGCTTTTGTACAGTAAGGCCCAGCCCCCAGAAAGACTTCTGTCCGCTCCAGTGAACGGATGAATTTGTCTTCTCTGCTCTGTTGTGTCGTAATCGATAAAGCGTTTCATTGGATGCAAATTTGCTGATGAGTGCATGATGTGTCATTGACCTTTTCAGATCGTTTTCCAGGAAGAAAAACTCTGAAATACCATTAAAAATACCAGAGAATACCGCCAAAATTACTATTTTGTCATCGCTGGGCCAGATCCTGGCGCATAGCAGACAGATAGATCGACTGATTTTGACTTTATGGGAACATTTATGTGTAACAAATGCAAATGCAGCACTGAATTCTCCTTGAAAGTGACATATAAGCAAAGATAAAAATTAGATTTTATATGTCTGATTTAGTTGCGCATAAACAGAGCATTTGCATTGCCAAGCACCTAATTACAAGGAGAATCAGGTGCACAGCCCTCTTCAGTGGCATGAATAGGAGTGCGTTGACTTAAAAGAAAGCCCTTTGTGATGCTAATTAATTCGATCAACTGGCTTATTGACTGCAAAAAGGCCCTCACCAGCAGGCAACCACAAAGCTGCACATGGCAGCCATCTTGACCGGGGGCTTGTGCAGACGTATCTGTCTGCTGGGCTCTGGAAGTGGCTCTCGGAGGAGGAGGAGGAATAGTAGCTGGATGTCCATTGCTCAGCCAAGCTTGTCTCATTGATAAACTTCTCATCATGGGGGAGCTTGGAAACACAACACAACCTGTAAAAATGGAGGGAAAACAACAGTAATCATGTTGATGTGTGTAGATCTGCCTCACGCCCCCACCTCCCCCTCTTACTGTCTACTTGCGCCAAAGGTGGCAGACATGACGCGACACACCCCTCCCCACACTTCTGCGTGCGCGCAGACATGCCATGGAGCCGGTTACCATGGCAACTACTGCTTCTATCGACGTCTCCGGCTGATGTTACAGGGGGTACAGCGTTTGGTGGGAACCCAGTCAGGAGGAGAGTGGGAGAGGATATGGCTTTGGCGTTGTTTTTGTTTGCCTTATCATCTCTGAATTGTTTATTTGAAATGACTTCGACTCCCACGATTTATGCAGCCGAGACTCTCAACCTCTCTGTGACCACAGGGAAATGAAGCGTGGTTTCCTTTTAACCTTTACCCTCGCCACCTCCCCGTCAAAATCTCATCATAAATTCCTTCTCTCAGTTTAACTGACTCTACATATTCTCCGTCTCTGCTGCCCGTGTTTGTCTCTGACATCAGGTTCAGGCCGTCATAGGCCAATTCATGCAGCAGTGCCTTGTTTCCATCTGTTGTCATAACATGCAGGCCAGGTAAGACAGCAGCGAGAGATAAAACAGATGGCGAGACAAGTAAAAGGAGAGGGCGAGGGGTTAAGAAGTACAGAAAGTGTTGATGAGCGAAGCAGAGGGAGAAGATAGGGGCTGTGTGTGTGTGTGTGTGTGTGTGTGTGTGTGTGTCAGACAGGGGCGTACAGTAGTACGGCAGCTCATCCCCACTGGCAACAGCACTGCAGCGTTACTAGGTCAGTGTGCCATCATCTCATTCATCATTATCACAGCCTGCTCTTCCTCCTGCGCTCTCCCTCTTCATCCCTCCCACGCTTTCTTGCAGTTGTTCTCTCCTTCCCAAACACACACACACGACACAATGTGAGAGAGACAGCGTGCCAGAGACAGGATGGAAACTAAACCCAAACACACTTAGACAGAGCAGGTCTGTAATGTTTGAGTCCAAGACAGAGATGTAACACAGATTATTACAAGGGTCATCCAAATGCTAAGAAGCACAGATGTTCTGATGAGTCACCCTTTGTAAAAGATTAATGATGTGAACTGTAGCTGTCTTTATTAACGGTCAATAATCATTTATACACGCTTTAATAAGAGCAACTTTTGCTTATCAGGTTGCAAAAATTACCTTTAGCTGATGTTTATCTTGCTTCATCATGGCATACTTTATCTTAGCTTAGCTTCCTTGCATTCTTTGCACTTAGCCAGCTGATTTTTAGCCATAGTAGTGCCATGGTTATGTTCCCCAAATGGTAAATAAATTACATTCAGCCTGAACTTTACTTTATGTTCAGGCCTACTGCTAACTGACCCTTCCTAAGCACTGCCCCTTTTTTGGTCCTTGGTCAACTTCCTCCTTACCTGTACTTAGATAGTAAAGTACTTACCTAGCAAGCTAATATAGCCTACATCAATTGTTAGCTAGCTAGTTAGCAAGTTGTTAGTTAGCGTGTGCAGCACAATGACGCATAGCATGTCTAAGTACAGGAAACAGGAAAGGAGAAAGCTAACTAAGGTTCCACTGGGTTCCAAGTTTGCTCAACTG
The DNA here is from genome assembly GCA_027495735.1 of Lutjanus campechanus. NCBI lineage: Eukaryota > Metazoa > Chordata > Actinopteri > Lutjaniformes > Lutjanidae > Lutjanus > Lutjanus campechanus. The sequence continues at coordinate 14,124 of JAJHUR010084955.1, forward strand.
TCATTGGAGTGCAGAGCAAAAGGAGGACAGGCAGGACTTATAAAGGGTTAATTAGCTAATGTTAGTGATAACTAAGATGGTGAACATGGTAAACATACCTACTAAACGTCAGCATGTTAGCATTACCAATGAGCATTTTAGCATTCTAATGTTAGCGTTTAGCTAAAGTATTGCTTTCCTGCTAATGTGACTGTCGACCCTTTTTCTTGATAAAACTTCATTTATGAGGAGAAACTACATCTGGCCAAAATTTAAATGTTTTCAATAAGAAAACAACAAAATTCTGCATCACATAAGCACGAGATCAATACTACTTTCATACCTGTATGCTAGCTTGGGTGGGAGATGGTTAGGTTAGCTTAGCATAAAGACTAGGGAAAACAGCTGTCCAAAGGTAAGACAGTCTGCCTACCACTTACTATAAACCTGTTATATGTTTATATGTTTGTTTGTTTTTTTAAATCTGTGCAAAAACCAAAGTGTGTAACAACAACAAGTTGTGATTTCATAGGTAATAATGTGCTGCACAATTGTTTTGGACTTTTGAACTTCCTGAAGACCCCACTGGTTGCCTGTTAATTATTCTTGCTGATGGCCTGACAGAGTAGTTCATTGTGAATGAACCCACTTTCCTGGTTGGGCAAGTGGGTCAGAAATCTATTTTCCTCGTCATTTTTCTACTCCCACCAAGACAAACTCTGTTATTAAATAACAACAAAGGCTGAAGTTAATTATCTTGTCAAATCTAGGGCTGCGATGGCTATAAAATGTCAGAAAATAAAGAAAAAATGTCCATTCCAGTTTCTCAAAGTCCAGTGTGGTTTCTAAATGTCCTGTTTGCTAATCCCAAAACCCAGTTTAATATGAAAATTAACAAAGAGAAGCAGGTAGTCTCCATATTTGGAATGCTGAAAAGATTTTGCATTAAAAGATAACTTTTTTAGTTAATCGTAGCTATTCTGATACTTAACCGATTATCAAAATAGTTTAACAGTTTAATTCTTTTTACCACTTCCCCAGTTGCTCAAGAGAGTTGCCAGATTTACTTGACAGCCATGACATTTTACTTTACTTACTCAGTGACTTAATTAGAATAAATAACTGCATTTAACTTTCACTGTAAAAGCGTACTCTTTATCTTTTTTTAAAGTTAGCAGCAGTTGTAAAGTGTGCTTTATCAGAAAGTGGTACTTTGCTCTAAATGACCTGTCAAAGTCAAAAAGTGAAGAGAGCCATTATCTCCACCATTTATAAAATCTATGTCTCATTCTGTCAAAAATCACCAAACAACAGATGCCCTGTGACAGAGAGACAGACAGAAATCAATTACCCCTCGTGGAAGCAGGAGCACAGATAGCCTGACACACGCCGCACTGTTAAAGGCAGCCCAATAAAACATAATAGGCCATATATCATGACAGCTTTGCATTCCTGCATATTGTAAATGGACCCGAGTGATGTGAGACCACACATCTCCCCTGCTGCTCAGAGGTAGCTGGCAGCAGAAGTGTCGTTTGTTTGGTATACACAAAGACACATATACGACAACAACCACTTGCGTGCAACCACATGTAAATATATTAACCCCCCACCACCGCTACACACACACACATACACCGACCATGCACAGACAGACTCATTAGCTCATTTCTGGGTTATCGGCTAGCCAGGGCTTTTTTTTTTTCCTTTGGCCAATCTGTGAGATCATCACTCTCCCTAAGCCCAAGTCAGATTTTTCCCCCCACTCCTCAAACCCTCCACCCTCCTCCTCCTCCTCCCCTACCATCATCATTGTAATGCAGATTTTAAGGATGGTGTGGGGGATGGGAGCAGGGTGGTGGGGGATGGGGCAGAGAGGAGGTTTGTGGAGAGGCTGTGGTTAGTGTTAAGTATGACCTGGCAGCCCCGCTGTGCCTCAGCGGGCGGTCCGGCGTGGGCTGGGGGGAGGGGAGCCCGAGAGAGAGAAAGAGAAAGAGAAAGAGAGAGCTTCGAGGGTTATCCCCCAGCCTGTATACATGACTCAGACATCAGATATCAACACACCGGCCTCATCTTGAAATAAAAGATGGCAGACGCCCCTCGCATCCCCCTCCGATGGACCTTCATTCGACAATAATCTCATCCAGGAGTGGAACACAAGAATAGGATGTTCAGTGGTGTTTTGTTCTGTCTAGACATAATGAGCTTAATGTCACTGAGGTCATGTTGTTGTTCCCTCTGTCATAGACTAATACCATGTCCAACTAACTGGGGAATGAATAGCAATCATTATTTGCAAATGGAAATGCAGTCATCTGTGTATATATCTATGTGGAAACAGTGCGGCCATTACTGTAACATTACTAATTTACCCACACAGATTGTTCAGCTGCTGTGCTGACTGAGATGTTGTGGTAAGATTGGGGTTTCTCTGCAACACTGTAGTCATACAGTGAAATCAACTATCTTCTCTCATTGACTTAAAGTAAATATGCAGGTTTTATTTGTTCAAGTAACTTAAACAAAAACATGTCTAGTATTCATTTACAGACCACTTCACAATGTCATTTCTTTTTTAAAAATTGAAGAAAACATATCTGATGAAAACTTGTTGTGTGTCTCTGATAGACTTTATATTAGTGTAATGCAATAATACAGTCAAGGTTGCTTTCATATGAAAATATTGCAAACCATGACCAAGGTTACTGGAATCAGTCACTGACCCCTCTCACAGTGAAAATGAAATAAATTCACTGGCAGCAGTTTCACATTTTGTCTTTGAGTCAGTGCTGGACAAAGTGAGTTCTTTGTGTAAAAGGAGGAACTGACTCTTCAAACTGAGAAAATGTAAAGGGAAATCAAATTTGTTTGTAATATTCATCGGTGTGACGGAAGAGTTGTTGTTTCAACTTAATATCTTAAGCTTATAGAACATGTTTTCTCAAGTACAAGTAAATTCATATCAGCTTTATTTGACTACACTGTAAAAATAAAAATATTGAGAAAATTTCCAGACAACTTAAGTCAATAGATTTTATGTTTTTATAAATGTTTAAAAACTACTAATCTTTTGTTGAGCTAATTTACTTTTTTCTTTAGATAAACTTGAATCTTTGAGCGTCAAAAACACCCAAAAATATTTTTGATGTTTTCAATTAAAACCATTTAATTTTCAGGCACCCAAATAACAAGTAAGGTTCACCGCTCATTGTGAAATTTTTTTGAAAAAACAAAACAAAAACAAAAAAAACTTATCTTAACTAAAGATTACATGCAGATCTGCAAAACTTGTTTTTTCAAAAGCTTATTTCAAAACTTAAGAGATTGGAATTGAGCTCAAAACTCATTTTTTGAGTCAAATTTTGAGTTGCCTCAACTTTTTTTTTTAATAAATCGTAGAAAAAGTTATTTGTTTTGAATCGTGAGAGAATTACATCAACTTGTCTTTTCAAATTTGGTCAGCTTAAAATTTTAAGGCAGCCTGGACATTTAATTTTTTTGGTTTAAACAAACAGTTTTTTGTTTTTTTTACAGTGACGCATGTAAAGGTGTGTATTAGTATGTGTATAATCACTGTGTGTGTCTCTGTGTGTGTGCATTTGTAGTCTGCCTTGTTCATACGTCTGCAGCTTAAACTGCGGCCACGCTCGTCCCAGCTGTCTGAGAAGTCAAACCTTGACTGAGCGCCTGCCCTCCAGTGACAATTCACCCCACCCCACCCCTACCAAACACACACTCTCTCACACACACTCACCAGAATGGAGGGCAGAGATGGTCGAGTGCAGAAAAAGGCCCTCTGGCGAAAATAAATAAATGTCTAGAGTCGATATGCGGCCATTGTGTTTTAATGAGCTGTGTGGGATGGATTCATTGACTGTGCACCTCTTAATACGCCGCAAAAAAAGACAGCCAGCTCACTTTTGTTGTTGACTCCTCATTGGCCATTTGATTACACTGAACTGCACTTAAAAACACACAAGAACAAAGTAGCACACAGACACATGCCTGCTTCAGTTAGGATTAGAGCACTGTTAACTTCACACAGGCATTTATTATAATAATAATAATATGTGATGCTTTGTTGATCTGATTTCCTTTGATCTGACTGCAGGTTCGGTTACAGAAAGTCAATGACACATAAGGAAAGTGGATGGTTGCCAAAAAAGATGTGGGTCTTTCAACTGAGGGATAGCCTCACAATGGCAACACTGGGAAAATAATCTAATTTTTGTGTAGACCACTTAGCTTTGGTTGTCATTTTGCTCCAGTTTTCCATTTTATCCATCTGCCATTGCAGCTGGGTTGTCATGGAGCATCATTGCAGTGTGTTGCACTTGTTTGTGAGTGACCTATTTTTAACCCGCCCCCTCCATCTTTTGCCCCCAATTCTCTTTCTTGTCCTCCTCCAGTTTATCAAAACATGGTTACATAAAAACAGCTCCCTTTGAACCAGCTCTGGGTCGTCACTGTGGCATGAACATCTTTGTGAGTTATTAAATAATTCAGAAGACGGGGTGAGGTGTTGAGTCTGGGTTATTTAAATTTCACTCTTGAGAGATATTCTTAGCTCAGATGTGGCATAACAGAGACTTGTAACTTCAGTTCACAAGTTTATTTGAAGTATTGAAAGTCACCATGAAATGGAAGCTATAGAGCGTTTTCATCTCCCACAATGTGATTTATTTCTGGGTGAAATGCACATACTGTACGTTGTTACGAGATCAGGAGGACACACACCTCTGCAGTCAAGAAAAGTTTTATATGATGGGTTGGATTAGCTAGTTGTCCAGATCAATTTATTGAAGTTTCTTGTTCTTCAGAGACTTCACTTAACTTCAGTGCCTTATGGTAGGGTAAGTTGAGCTGCTGGGTCAATTTACCTCTCAGCATTTGGCTCACTTTGCCCCATAGCCATCATTTAGGGGGGAAAAACTGCCTATCTTAGCAATTCAGGCCATTTTAGCTAAATTATTCACATGGTTTTATACACTGGAACATCACCAACATGTAAAATACACATTTATAGACCTGGATGAATTTGCTTTGACATGAGAGTCATTATACCTGATATGCAGAAAATTTACTCTGACATGGAAAAACATTTTTTTTCTGTGTGTGTGTGTGTGTGTAAATCAGGGTTTCAGCAGGATTCAACAAGTTAAATTCAAGACTTAGACCATTATGAATGTAATTTAAGTCCATACTAAAAAAAAAATTGGCCCACTTTCTTGCATAATTTGCAGCAAGCTTTGAATTTCTTATTTTCAACATGTTTCAACCAAGCACTTTTCTTAAGCCAGATCTTGCTGAACTTACACTTACCCATATTAATCAAAAGTAATGTTAACCACATTTCAACACACCAGCCGAGTGTGCTCTGATATATTCTGAGTGGGCTGCACAGCTTGCTTTAGTGGTTACTGGCTCCACGTTGGTTTTGTTTTGCAGTCGTTACAGCATGATCAATACAATTTTCCCCCCAGCATACATTTAAAAGTGAGACTGTAGTTAATGCAACTTTTAAAAGTAATCTTCATAAGAAACCCTGTAAATACTCAGGGTACGTATCACTTCTCCCACGTGCTTCTGTCCATCACCATCCATCCATTTATGGTCACGTGACAACAAATGTGCACAGTTGCTTTGAAAAAGCTGGTGGGTTAACTTAACCACTGGCTCATCTTACCCCATTCTCCCCTATGCACCTCCAAGTTCAAGATAAGTCTTAAATAAAAATTTAAATACACTGAAAAAGACTTTTTAAACATATATATTTGCAAATACCAAGAGACAATTAACACAAGAACACAGGATTAGAACTTGTAAATGTAAAAAAAATACCATGAAATGTTTCACTGTATCTTTAAATATCTGCTGTGTCTGTGGGTTTTGGGTGATCACCTCAGACCACCTAAGACCTCAGATGACAGTCATGCAAATAAGGTAAAGAGTCTCGAGCCTGAAGGGTGTAACAGTGTAAAGCTCCCCCTCCCCTTTAGATTAACAACTATGAAGCCACAAAGACAACTTGTCAAAATCTCACCCAGCCTTCTAACACTCACCTCTAGCCAGCCTTCACAACTTTATTGTCACACTGTCAGAAGCATTACACTTACAGCAATGCCAAGAGTGCTGGCAGTCCAGTTTGCCTTGTTTTCTCTCCTTCTTATCGGTGCTTTAATTGATCTAGAACTGCCCGACTGTGTTTGCGGCGCAGCACTGACCTCATCTCCAGCGGTCTGCTGAGACAGCTAGCATTGATCTGTGCTAGCCTGAAAAAACTGCCCAGTTGAGTCTGCATTAACCTCCCGCTTGCCTGCGTCTGGTTAGCCCATAATACTCATGGTGACCGCCTGACAGTGATTGCAAGTGATTGATTAGGAATTGATTGGTTGAAACAGCGGATAGGGAGGGAGGTTGACTGAGGTAAGGACGTGGAGATACTGCGGGCAGTTATTTACGTCTCATGAGGAAATGAGCGCGGTCAGGTTGGGCCGAGATTTACGGTTACTGCCCGTATTATGCTCTCGTACGTTCACTCCTTGTCAGAACCTGAGATACCGCCCTGACAGGAAGATACATTAAAAACAAAATGGGATGAATAAATCTCCTGCTGACAGGTACAATATGAAAGACACCTGCTCCAACAACGGCAGAAGGAAGAAAAAGCCATTTGTCAGACGCTTCCTTTGTGTGTCTTCCCCTCGGGGCTTACTAACAAGGTTATCATGGGTCAGTGATGAGCTGGGACTGGAGATCAATTGGAAAGCAGTTAAAAGACCCTCAGTGTCTGTCCACAATGTAGCTCTGGCCATCAGGAGGGACAGGGGGTGACAGCAGGCACGGTATTGGGGCCAAGGGCATCGCTTGGTGAGGGTCTCCAGAGGTTATGTGCGCCATATGATCAGGTGCTCCTGGTGGAGCTCCGTAACATCCTCAAATACCCAACATGTAAGCCGATCAGGCACCATTCAGGACCGTGTGGGAGATAATCTGCTTGAACTCGGTGACAATGGTTTAGATATATATAGAAAGCCATGATTTGATGACATTGTCAGTTCTTTATTGATGTCATCAGAGGATTTAAGCCTATGGATGTGTAACATAAGCGCATAACCTGTGTCACAGGGAGATGACCGGACTGATGTGGCACACTCACATCAGGAGCAATTTGATCATGGTCCATTGTGGCCTGATTTCTCTCGCCTGCTGGTGCGGAGTGCCCTCTGGCACAGTGGCAGGATCATTATGGTAAGCAAAGACTGTTGAACTATCAAGGCTATTTGGTGTCATGGTTTGTCCCTGCAGCGTATGATGGATGTTGATGTGGCTAGTTATGGGGCAGCTCCCTTTTTCATTTGCTTAAGAATTTGCCCAAAAGCGACTCATTCCTGAAACATTCCAGGGTGTCCAATTTTCTCCCCTCGAATATGAAAGTGTTGGAGAGAACTGAAACCATCATACTATTACATTCCAGCCGTATGAGAGTGGATGGAAAAAGGAAGAGCTCCCAGAACCTTTTATCCGAGGTTGACAGGATTTTTTGGATAGGCAGATAATGAACTGCTTAAAAGTTGCAGACTGTTTTTCTGCTCTCTACAGAACATTCAGAGGATTCTCTAGGAGCTGTACGAAGGCAACTGGATCTGCTTTAGGTTCTTGAATATGTTTCTCCTTGTATTAAAAGGCTTCTTCAGAAGAGGCCTTTTCGGATTAGAGCCAAAGAAGCCTTTCAGATGAGAGATGAAACGTCTTCAAGAAGACCACGCGAGTCCAATTGCCTTCATACAACTCAAGTCAAACTGTGCCACGTCAATTTGCATTTCCTGTACCATTTATAACACGCTGAGCTTTGATGATTTGTGCCCGAGCTGGACCTTCTAGCAAGGTCAAAGTGCGTTAAACCCACCTCCAAGCAGGTTGTGGTGATTGTCCACCATGGCCAGCCCATGATGACCCCCCTTCTTCTTCTTCCACTGTCTTTTAAACAATTCTGCATATTCAGCTCAGTTATTTTGTAGCTCCTAACTGAATCTCTGTAGTTTTAAGTTTAGTTTCTCTGCTGCATTGCTGTCAGTGCTTTCAGGTATCTGCTTTATTTTACTGTTTCAGTTGTGTTAAGTTACTGCTGATGATAATCCAACATTTATTGTGAAGAATTTAAAGCAAATTAAGTGTTTATTCGTTATTTTGCAGCCAAACTAAAAACTAAGCTTGCATTCAGTTAAAAGACATGCCTTCAAGTGGATAGCCCAGCTGTAATGGAGCAGTGTTGGGCTGACGTGCCAAGTCAAACTAAGCCAAGCCAAGCCAGCACATCTGTATGAACAAGGAGTATTAGAATCTTCACAGACCTATTCAGAGGTTTCTTTTAGGGAGATTTATTGGGGTGTCATGGGTGCCTGGGTGGAGGCAAGTTGTCCCTGCTAATGGGCAGAGTGACCCCCATCTCCTCAAGGTCAGGGCGATCTGGAGTAATTAACAACCGGCAGAAAGGCGCTTCGACCACCTTTATCTCAGCTCCTGCGCTATCATCAAACACCTCAAACCTTCAGAGAGTCCTGCTTGGCTCGGAGTTGACACAACAATCAACCACACACCTGTGTGTATCTCGCTCACATATCCCCCCACTCACACTCAAGATTGTCCAAGGACACAGTCTTTAGCTTGATCGATGAGCATGTCACGTGTGTGTGTGTTCCCAGAGTGCTGTGTCACGGTATAACAAGGGGTTGTTTCAGGTTCTTTCTCTAATGGCTTGGCTTTAGGGAGAAATAAAGCTTAATGAGCTGAATGCTCTGGTATTCTACATAAACACGACAGCAGATTGTTCTCACTGCTGGGCGTGTTTCTAATGTCCCAACCTATAGACCCATCTCCTTCCTCCCTTGTCCAGTGACAGACTGAATCACCTTATAAGGGCTGAAAGAGTTCAGAGCCTTGAGCGGCTTGGCAGCCAAGAAGTGACTGTTGGGCCTGATGTATGGCCTTGTTATTCCAAATAGTGAAGAGGAAAACGGCTGATTATTGATATCTGCTAAGTGTCCAGGATGAGTAATGTGGCTGTCCGACCAAGCAGCTGTTCACCAAGCTTTTGGCAGGTGGAGGAAATCAATAGCAAGACACACCTTTCAGATGAGGATAACGGATGAGAGTTGGGGCACTGTAATGGAAAGATACCCATCTTTGCTTTGGCCTAGCTGGGCCTCTCCGGCAATTGCCCAGACAGTGAAGACAGTAATGACACAGCGGTGATGAAAGCCAGTCCGGGAGCTGTCGAATTTCAAACGGACTGCATGTTTGACCGCGAGTGTCTGTAATTCTGTTGAGGTTTGCAAACAGACACAGAGGCTTAAACACTGTCAGAGGTGGTAGAGCCATTATCTTTCTCAGAATGGAATCAGCCACTGTAACTCTTTCTCCAATTGTTCCCCCACCTCCCATAGGCTCAGATGCAACCTCGTATAGATTAAGACAGCTCTCGTCAGCCTTGACACGCTCCCTGCAGGCATGGAGCACGTTCCCTTGCTGAAGCCCTTTTCACTTTTTCATCAGCTTGCATCATTACGTGTCACATATCATCCACTGAGACATCAAAGATCGTCGGCCAGGCAGTTCTGCACACACACGAGCAAGTGACATTATCTTGTTTTCATAATTTAAGTGTTTATAAGAAGCGCATTTGCGGTGAGTACAGCTCCATTTTACATTGGGCAAAAAACTCACTAATGCCCACCAACATCTGGCTTTTGTCCTCAGTGGGAATGGTTGCAATTGGCATTCATTCGGTCAAATAACTCAGCAGTAGTCATGGGTATTTATCAGCTCTAGCTCCAATCAGCAGTGACTCAGACAGTGGCGGCTCTAGACTAATTTTACTGGGGAGCCAGACTGGGGCCAGTTGTTTTGTCAGAGGGGCACATTTGATGTGGGTAGTAATATTGCACAAAAAACAACATAAAATACCATGCTTGGTATTTGTTTTATAAAACAGCATTCGTATCAGTCACATGGTGTCAGCACCATATCGTTGCAAGTAAGTGCTAATTTTGTAGATTCTTGGATGGGGGACTACTTTTAAAAACGTCTTTCTCTCTGCTCTCCTGTACATGTGAGTTGAGTCTCGGATTTCCATCAGAAAAAAAACAAAAAGGCAAACTTTTCCACTGCAAGGGTCAATTGCCTATTTTTAACGAGTTTAGCCATGTTTAAGAACACACACTCACAATTCCTTCATCAGCAGCGATGTAAACATGACATTCGCACCTTTTTTGTCAGAGGCAACAAAGGCTTTTTACCTCTGATGCAATTTCCGCGATTCTTTTGTTCCTTTTTCATAAATAAGCTGCTTAGCTTGACTTGGCGCATCATCCCAGCGTGACAGAGTTCGCATCGGCTTGAAGGTATGTTTTAGTGACGTGCTTGTCTTTAGTCAGGTGTCTTAATGGTGAATGAACATTTAATTTCCTGTAAATTCTTCACAGTAAATCCGTTTATTTTGTTATCTAGGAGCTTTCATTATACAGCAGCAAATTCAGAAAATGTTGGGTTTTCATTGCGACATGAAATGGTAAAATAAGGCAGATACCTCAAAGTATGAATAACGCAGAAGAGAAACCAAACTTCAGACCATAGAGATTCAGTTAGAAGCTACAAAAGTGCAGTAATTTTCCTGTCAAAACCGTATAAGAAGCACATTTGTGGTCTGACTCCTTTGTCTTTGACTGCACTTCCTGATTGTCACTGTTTCAGAGAAAAAGATACAGTAAAGCCACCTGTCAAATTACAGCTAACACCAAATGACTCTTTCTCAACCCTCTTCCTCTCCATCTTGGTCCCTCCGGTCGCCCCTCTCTCCCCTCCATTGCTGTGCAAATGGATTAATCTTGTAGCTCCCAGTCTGAAGGGAGGGTAGAGTGGTGTGCTTGTATCAGGGCACGGTGAAATATGCATGTGTGTGTGTGTGTATCCGTGTTATGTGTGTGTGTGTGTGTAAAAGAGAGTGAAAAAGAAATGAGACAGAAAGAGGAAAACAGATGGAGGAAGAAGAATTCAGTGTGTGTTTGATTGTGAGACTGCATGAGTAAGATTCAGGAGGTGGGGGAGAGAACGCAAAGGAGATGAAACTCAACATGTGGTTAAATGATGATGAAATCTGCATCTACTCTGCATATTTGTGTTTCTATGTCATGGTGGCCTATACGCCCTCACCTATGTAAAGATCAAGTGTGATCTGTGCATTTTTTGCCCTCTCAGGCTAGCGTTCCACACATAGACTCCCAAAATAGAGTCATATCCATTAATAAACCATGTACCTGCTGTGCATCCCAGTTTTCTTCCAGTATCCCTGCAGCAGAGAGAGGAGGGGACAGTCAGTGGGGCTGCCTGTTAACAGAGCTGGATCTGTGTAAAGCCCTAAGTCACTACTAACACTCACTTCAGCCAGCGCTCGCAGCTTCTCTACATTATTAAAAATGTTTTAATGGTCAAATCACATGAAATATTCACTCTCTTCTTGTCATTCACTGTCTCTCTGACTCCCCATCTTCCCCTTTTGACCTCCTCCTGCCCTCATACTACTTTTTTCTCACTCTCCGTCTTGCTCTCCGTCTCACTCTCACTTTCCCTGTTGACTGAGCAGCGGCATCAATGACAGGGGTCTAAGTGGTTGCCATGACAATGCCATGACGACGTTGATGGAATTCATTTGGCATGGCAGGGATGACATGAATGGAGGAGCTTGAACCTGAGGAACCTCACGTCTGGTAGCTGTCTGCAGACGGCGAGAAAGTAGACCCAATCATCCCCCCTGCAAACACGCAGAAAATACACACACAGTTGTGAGACACATTATATCTCCATCATGAAAGCTCCAGCTGCCCCAAAGCCGAGGCTGAATGTGGTTTGATTGTCAGAACACACGGTCAGACGTAGTGACAGTGAGAGATGGAGTCAGCATGTTCCCATTTTAACTCGCTGTGCTCCATTGCATTCTAATAACAAGCCTAGCTCTTTAAACAGTCTGTTCTCCTGATTCAACAAATACAGCAGCTTGGACAATGGACTTCTGCTTCAAAATATGATGCTGTAGGTACCCCTCAAGTGTCATTTCTGGAGGCGCCTCTTTAGCGTTACGTAAAGATTTGCTGTCAGAGTCAAATGACATAGAATAAAGAGCGAGAAAGTCCTCAGTCAGAGGAGGTGGGTTGGAAGGATGGGTCATTCAACACTTTCACAGGGTTTGTGTCTCATGTGAAACCAAAAGTCAACAATGATTTCTTTTTCAGTTGTGGAAGTTACATAACACACGTAAATAACGTTTGGTACATGAACATATATAAAGATACTCATTTTGATCCAAACAATGATCTTTTTCTAAACCTAACCAACTAGTTTTGTTGCATTTACTTTGAAAGTCTACCCACATGTTGCATATTTATTATTGTTAACTTGACTGTGGAGCCCTCCATGTGCAAAACTAATGCTAGAAAGGTATATACAGTGCAATAAATTAAAGCTTGGGGCCACTGACAAAGCTGCCATGTTTGTAATTTTGGTCACAACTTGTTGCTTTAAAACAACCAGACTGAAATGTCAGTACTGGACAAATTCTTATTTTCTGCAATGTCTGTGCATGGCAGCTATGGTGTGGTTTATGCAAGGGAAAGACACTTCTACAGAGTACTCACCTCATTTAGCATGTAGCATATTGTTGGATTCTTGATTGGGCAGAATCCAGAAAGGATTAAAACTGATCCAACAGAACCATAGATATCGTCTTTTTTATTCCACACATTCATCTTGCTTGTCAAGTTGGCGCCCACATTACCCACAATACAACTTGACCTCTGACAGATCGATCAGAGGTGAGGATGCGTCATGTTAGTAAATGTGGCCTTGAATCACTAGCCTTAAGCAGAGATAAGTAGGCTACAGCGGTTTGTTAAGCTCACTTCTTTCCACACCTCCAGATTTTTTTTCACTTTCAAACTTGTACTCATCAGCCACAGCTGATGCTGACTTAAGTGACATCACTAGAGGCAGTTATCAGATTTCTCACAGGAACCACACAAATTTTACAACTTTCTATTTATATATGCTATAGAACTCTCCAATACTTGCAACTGGGATGGAATTGGTGCACTTCGCCTTTGAGATTCAGGTTAGGAAACTGAAACATTTGGTACGGTGGCCACGAAATTCATGAAAAATGGAAAAGGCCGTATGTGGAGCCAGTGTTTGGTTTGTCTGCTCAGGATGACTGTAGAAAAATGGTGGTGCAACATGGCGGCCTCTGTGGAAGAAGACCCACTCTGTTGATATTAACGGCTCATTCATGCAACACACCATTTTGAGATGTTACCAAGAGGGCACACTACATCCCGTGCTAGCACTGAACATAAATCCTGAGGTGTCTGATTATTCACTATGGACATAATTTGCAGATACTGAGCTGGTGTAAACAGAGAGGGCGGGGGAGTTGGAGGCAGGGCTAAGGCTTAAATAAATATAGGACATATATGATTCACTGAAGCAAAGGGTTATAAGTCTTCATATGACAGATCCGGTGTGTCCTCTCTGGGTAAAACAAGCAGGTTTTGCAGTGATAAGTTGTGGCCGATCTGCATACTGCGAGCACCCACCACTCATTCCGCCACACTCACCACCGCTCTCCTGGAGCCTGCAGCAGATGAGGAATCATGGGAGGTCAGAGTGGGCGGGAGTTGTGATATGACATCACATCCATCATGGCTGCCACAGGCCCCAGCTGCCACCAGCTGTTGTACATTAAGCAAAGTGCAGCAGGCGGATTTGGCTGAGCCAGTTATGGGATAACTCAATAACATTACTCTGTTAGGGGCTGCCTTGAGCTCTTTATTTCATAATGCATCGTGGTTTTACCACCCGGCCCGCCATCTAACTCTCAGAAGCTGTCGTGAACTTCTAAGCTGATTACCGCACCCTGTGATGACTTATGGGTCATTACGATTGGCCTTTGCTCATCGGTCAAGTCTTACCACACCTTGTCGTCTCTATCTATTAAAAAGTGTTGACATTATGTTATTGTGCAGATAGAAGTGCAGAATTTCATCAACAAGGCCATTAAATCAAATGCTCGATCTTTTCCTGGCCCCTGGCTTAACATGACTGGGTCTTAATGCTTGCATGGAAGTAGGTTAAGTGCCCTGTGCCAACACTGAGTGCCACCCAGCATGCCTGCATTAATCTGACCCACCACAGGAGCCACACAAGTGTTCCTTAGTGAATTCTGGGAGCTCAGAAAAACTCTCCCAGACCATCGAGAAAGAAAGTTGCGAAAGTCTGAAGTAAAAAAGGAATGAAATATCTGATGATTTCTAAGAAATGCCAACATTTTTCGACCCCCTGCTGGTTTGCTGTTGGTCTGGGTGTGTGTTTGATGTGTGTGTGTGACTGAGGGAAAGAGCCAGAGAGAGGGAATGTGCAATATGTAGCGGGGCCTTTTGACAGTAATTGTTTGGGATGGAGGTGGCAGCTGTGGGAGCTCTCGGGGGCAGAAAGGTGATAGTTTGACCCTCCCCACCCTCTGGGCTTTAGTCAAGCCGTGTCCACGCTAATGGAGATAAATTTGAAACAGCATCTTTTTCTCTCAGTTTTGGCCTTTATCCATACTAAATCGACCTTTGCCACCATCAAAAACAGAGTTTTTCAAAAACACTGTCTGGATAGAATACATTTAATAACCTCTGTGGATGAGGAATATGTAGCTTTTCGAAAACAGATACAACTGTTTTGAAACCCTCACAGAGATGGTTGAGTATGTCTAAATTTATTCATACGCTGTCAGACTACTGCATAAGCATGAAATTGTTATTTGAAGGTCTTTATACAGACCTCCATCTTCCAGTAGCAGGGCAGGGGGGACCTCCTCCAACTCATTCATTTTTGCCAAGAGTACAGTGCCATTTGTTTCGACTTGTGTGCTTATTTAGTCCAAATTTCATTAATTTCATTATGAATTCAGCATAATCTCAGCTTCAACTGCCACACAGGAGGTAAACCAATGTGGGAGGTCTTTGTTGTTAGCCGTAGCTAATTAAGTTTTATCTGTGATTTCAACACTCACAACATGAACCATGAGCCTCTGCCTCATGATTCAAGCCATGTAGGTAATGTATGGTGTGCTGAGGTTACAGAACTCATTGCTGTGAGTTTTGACTGTCTGGTCATTGCCATCACTACAACTGGACCCATGAAAGAGAGACCGCTAAAGCTAACTACACCCCCTCCTCTGTGTAATGTGGGATGAACACAGCAATATAGGAGCCGCTGTCACACTGTGTGGTGTTATAATAATATGAACGAAAAATAACGTTTAGCGAGACTCGAAAATTGGCAAGCTAGGCTAACTAGCTTCTACTTTCTGAGTGAACGCTAATTAGCCTAGCTGGCTAGCTTCCACTTTCCAAGTTGAATATAAACATAGTATGATGGGTGTTTAATGTTATAAGGGACACACAGCTGATATCATTAACAGTTGATAACTTCCTCAACTAGTAGCAAGCTAATGTTAGAGAGATGATGCCTGAGCTAAACATGTTTGCTAACCATCCAAAGGCACTACCGAACTTTCACATTACAAAGTGACTTACCTATCCAGGTGCGTTTTTTGGTGCCTAAAGTTTGATGTGGTAGTTGATGTGGTGGTTGATGTGATACGGAAAGTTGTTTAACGACTCTTTTGTTTGGGCCTCGTGTGAAGTCATTATAGCCAAAGGTTATGACAAATGCCACAGCAGACATTTCCTTATAGCCACTACAAGACACTTTCATATTGTGTTGATTTTGGAGGGCCCTGTAGGCAGTAGCATTTCCACCATGATAACCACAAAATGTAACTTTAAAAATCTAATTATCTAAATAAAAATCTCCTACTGCTTCTTTTTTAATTGGCTAACACACTACTCGCTGTAACTTTGCCTGAGAAAATATAACCACAGGCTCCTTTCTTCTTATTTCACAGAGAATGCGACCTGGTGACAGGCTTTAAGAGTAATTATATTGAAATAGCCAGGCGGATGGTCCTGTTAACTTTTGTTGATCATATAGAGGCATCAGTAATAAATTGAGACAGTTTCAAAACCAGGTAGAAATCTTCTTGTAGTAGCTTTCATATCAATGTACCAAAAATAAGCTTGTTCATGCATCCCAAATCTTGAGTCTCAAGTCCAGATTTATGTGGCGACTTGAGTCCAAACTCCCCGTCTCTTTTCCACTGCTGCTGCCCTTTTAAGAAAACATATTTGCTATATCTTGCTGCCAACCCATGGCACGTAATTACAGGTTATAGTCAGTATTTGGTCCATAAAGCATTAATTACATCAGTAACCGTGCAGACTTGTCCTTAAGCAAAGATTTGACAGAGTAGTTTAACAGCACCAATAAAATGCAACAACATCACACCAATGAAATGTATGATATTTGAGGAAGTCATTTTATAGCGCTCCCGGAGTGTGTGGACCGTGCATTGTTGGCCCCTCCAGTCCCAATACTCATTACTGCCATCTACTCACAATAACAGCTCCCTGTATTAACTCTCACCTCCTCCCTCCAGACTGTATCAGACAGCATTTACCTGCCCTTTGCTGCTAACACCTGTTACATGATGTCTGGCTTTGCTTCAGATCACAAAGGCTTCTTCTTCAGCTATCTGAAAATTTCACCCTCAGATTTCCCATCTTCTCTTTTGATTGCATACTGTCTGGTTCAGCCACCTGGCTTTATTCCTCCGCCTCTATATTGGCTCTACGCTTGTTAGTCTGTCTCCTTGGCTGTCCTTTAGCCGCCTCAGTAGGAGGGTATAAATACCTTTTACAAGCTTCCCTTCAGTATCTTTCTTTACCTCATCCTGTCCTTCACATCCTTCCCTTAGCTTGATTCTTCTTTCGTCTGCCTTCCTTCCTTTCTAGTCAGTTTTTTTTCTGTATTGAGAAAAACATGTAGGAGGTCAGACAAAAGATAATAAACATAGCTATATATGTAGTATATTGTATACTATATTTGGGTGCATTTTATTTTACAGTACACTAATAAAATGAAATAAGCCATATACTATTTAAGACAAAAATAAGAAATATGTTCTTTATTAAACACTATTAGACCTTTATTAGACCCTTATTGGACTTTATTAGAGGATAATTAGGGACACATTACAATTACAACGACATAGACGGATATTTTGTCAATGTGTGACTGCACAGACTTATTGTAATACTTGTATGTATCCTACAGAGTACGAGACAAAAACTTTGCACTTTGCACAAAGACTTGCACTGGTTAACGTTTTTACATTATGTCGAGCCTACGAGCACAGCATACTGTAGCAGCATGTGTGAATGTCATCAGTGGTTATGGCTGCTCGTGGACAGTGGAGTGGTGTTCAGTGACAGTTTCACAGTGATAAACCCAGTGGGCACGAGTAGGAAGAGGGGAGTGTGTGGCTCAACATGCAAGCCTGGGGGCCATGATCTGTCCATGGGGGTGGTAGTGGAGGTGGGGGGGTGGGGGGGGGCAGAATCTGCTTTGGCCGTTACAGCAAATCTGGGTCAGTCAGAGGCTGGGAGAGAGAAAGAGAGAGTGGCTGACCTCATTGCTCCTGCATTATCATTATTTTCCCAGTCAGTCACTATGCTGGGACTCAGGGAGGCTCTGAACCAGGAAATACGTCCGATTCCCCCTGCGACAGCACATGTGCGCGCACACACACACATGCACATATGCATGCTCACCCGGGGGAGAGGAAACGTGGTTACGACAGCCCTGAACCGAGAGGTCAAAGGTTACCATTACAAATGGCTCACTCTCACGTTCAGCCATTCAAAAGGCACACTAATCACGCTCACACACACAGACGCAGAGCGACCCTGAACCCCTCTCACTTCCACTGCTACATGATCATACATCTCACGGGTGGAGGTTTCATTTGCGGCCATGAAGTGGGCCCCATTTTCTCACCATCTAAGTGTTTCCTCTCTAATCTCTCAGGCTCTGTGGCATGAGCAGAGCAGTTTGATGAAACACCAGAGCCATCAGTGAGAGAAAACCAGAATGTGCCATCTCTTTAAAGGGAAAGTTTGGGCTTGTATGAGATTACTAATTGATAGTCAGTATTAAGGGTAGATGCTGGTCAATGCCTCCAATTTGGAGAATCAGAGAGGCGCATCACCACAGAAGCTAAGCAATACACTGCTGAGGACAGGCTCAGCAACAAAAGGTATTTTAGCTACTTAACAAAAAGTTCAGCTTAAAAAAAATCCCTTTAAATGTATGCTATATTTAGAAGATTTTCGCTGCTTTACTTTGCCATCAGACAGCCTTTTCCTGACAGTAAACTGTGGTTATACAAGCCAAATATTGCTCCTTCTAACCCAACCAATCCCCATAAGCAAAATCAGTAATTTTACCTCACAGAACAAAGGAGTTGCTGCTCTACTGCTTCCTTAATTGGCAAGTCTGTATGTGTTATTTTGTGACTTTGCTGTTTTGAAAAGAAAGTCCAGATGCACAGAACACAAACTAACTAACAGATAAAAGCAGCAGTGGATCAGCGGCTCTCGTGTTCTGTGAAGTAAAATACTGATTTTGTCTGTGGAGTTTGGTTGGTTTGGAGAGAGCAGTATCTGGCTTGTGTAATGGCACTTTCCTGTTATTAAAGGCTGTCTGACAGCAAAGTAAAGCAATGGCAAAAAAAGTATCGCGTACACTTAAATTGATTTTTAGGTGGACCTTTTTAGGTGGCTAAAATACTGTTTGTTGCTGACCCTGTCCACAGCAGTTCATTGCTTAGCTTCCATGCTGGCACTCTTGTCTGCTTCTCTGTACGTGACACACTGATTATCAATAAGTACCTCATACAACCCTACTTCAAATAATCTAAACCATCCCTTTAACAGCACACCCATTTAGATCTCTAAGACACAAACCAGCAGCCTTTTCCTCTTTCACTGCCTCACTGGCACTGACTGCCTTTTATTTTTTGCTCCATTTCTCCCGAGCCCGTCTCTTCCTTACGAGTCCTGAACTCCTGCCAATGACTGTTAGAGGAATCTGATTTGCGCTGATTACATTAACATCCTCCAGATGTTCATAGACAGAGATCTGACACCTCTGTCTCACAAGTGTCTCATCTTGGAGAGCAGAGAGATGCGAGACTATGTCTTGTCAGAGCTGTGAGGGAATGCTGCATCTCAGCACAACACGGGCGGATGTGTGAGACGGACTTGGAGCGGGTTCAAAGGAAATGAGGTGTAAGCTTTAAAGAAAAATAAAGCTAAGGAGGAGCAGGAGCGAATGATTCAGAAAGTAAATGAGCAAAAGGAGACAGAGACGTGTGCAAGAATAAAGGGGTGAAACCAGAGAACGTAACCTTGATAACAGGAGGTGAGTCTGTGCAGAAGATTTGCAGAGGTACTCAATTCCCTGGACTCTGCCCAGTCCATCTGTTTTGTCTTGTCCTTACGGGGACTGGTGCTTGTCGCATGGCCGCAGGAAGTAAGCAGCCCCCTGGGTCTTCAGAAGGGAACGTGATCCTTTTAATAAGCCCTGACATGGTCCTCCACCACTGCCCTCGTCTTCAAAAGTCCATTTAGACTCCAGTGTAAAGTAGTCTCACACCACACAAGGATCAGCACAGAGGCCAAGCCCAGCCTCATAAACACGGCCAACATTTCAAGAAAACAGAATTGCAAGCTGCAAGATATGTTTGTTGATTTGTTACTGTATACAGGGTCACAAGGTTCAGGCTCATCGATCTCATCCATGGGTCAAAACTGTATCACCAGTTGTACTGGACATGAAAAAGTTGAATCAACAACTGATCTAATTTCTACGTGGATATCATTCATCGTGGAGCTCTGTCAAGTTCTGTTCATGTTGGCTTTGTACACATATCAGCAGACTTTAGAGGACTGAACATCTCATGAGACATTGGGTATTAAATAAATGAATAATGTAGGCAGTGCTCACTTCCAGGTCCAGTCCAGGTTTGTCCCCTGCCAGTCCACATTTTGGAAGCGAACACAGTTCACCAGTCACCAAAACAGGAAAAGAAAACACATTTTAATCAATTATATGGCACATAGAAAGGCTTCTGTGGTTGGTTTGATTCGTGTTAATGCCAGAAATGAACTGCACCAGAGTTTACCTGACAGCAGTCTGATACGAGACCTTCCAGATGGACCAGACCGCAGTTCGAGCCTGGTGTTTACACCAACCCAAACAAACCGCACCAAGGAGGTAAACGCTCCAGGGATCGGGGCAACCGGACTAAATTAACCTGGTGTGAACCCGCCCAAAAACACTGGTTGGCTTTTTAACTGTTAACTACTGGATTCTGACAAGATTTAAAATGTGCTACACAGCTATCCTCGACCCCAAACTCCCCAGACTCTACACCTCTTCTTTCAGCTTCACCACTACTACTGGCACTGGCTCGGAACATGATCATTATACCTGACCATAAGTCTTTGGGATGGTGGCTGGGGTTTGTAGAAAATTCTGCACGCTTCCAGGCAACAAAACCCACATAACAACATAGTGTATGGCACTGCTGTATAGGGAATGTGAGTGGATGATAAGAAATCATCCACCCCTCCCTGGCAAGCAGAAGTCATCATTCATCATTGTTGAATGATCCAAGATTGGAAACAGTTTGGACATTTTTACCGACTCTCCAGATATGATCGAATGTGTGCGTGTGATCGTATTTCCTCCATATTTTCCTCTCAGCACATTCCAGATCGTCTCCCATGTGTTGTGCTTGAATGTGAGCCACGTGAAGCCATGTTTCACTCCAATGCATCCTGTCGTGGAGATCGCATTCCTGAAGATCCAGTAAAAATCTGTATGTAAAGTTCAGAGGATCAAATGGAGTTAGATTTGATAAATGTGATTCAAAAATTCCAGCCATGTCAATACCAAGGATTTTCCTTTGTATCCACTCTTTTCTTCTTATTTTCTTCGCTCTTGTCCCTGACTGGTATCTAGAGCAGCATATCAGATTCCTGAGAGGGAACAGTTTCATATTGGAAGTTCCTGTGTATCTTGGATTGTGCACATACTTGTGGAATTCTTTTTTTTTGTTGTTGCGTGTTTTATCTGAATCCCGTGAGCTCCAGCTCAAATGCTACCGTCCTCCTGCGTGGATAAAGGAAGAATCCGGTGAGACAGCTACAAAGAGGAGATGAGGATCAGAGGATGTACATGAGAGGGAGAAAACAACTCCTGTATGGATCCTAACCTCAACTGGACCAAAAACCTCTGGAGAAAAATGTTTTGAAAACATAAACTCATTGACACCAACTTGGCTGGTTAAATCTCCTAACTATCTAAACCCCAGCATTCCTTCAGCTTCATCTCAAGATGGACGGAAACAAGCGAAGGAGAATCTCTCTGCTATTTGTAAACATGGACAACCAGAGGAATGTGAGCTATGAAAGCTATGGGTTAGGTACTGTTTACACATGCATGCAAACACACACACACACACACACACACACAAATGCACCGCACCACATACACACACACACTGATAACAATGTACTGCAAACAATCTGCCACTTCTGGGATGCCAATTTTCACAGCGGGCATGTGCGTGCCTGACCGCATTCTTTTTCATGTTTGTGTCAGAATAAGTGTCATTTTTGTGGCACTTCCTTACCGAGAAAGGAAATCTATAATTTTGCTCGGTGGAGATTTTCTTTCACAATGAAGACGAGAGGATACTTGTTGACTCCGTGTAGTAATTATACGAGGCTGTTGTAAGTGCATTCTTTCTATGTTTTGGATTTTCAGTTGACAGGGCCTGAGTGAAACAACAGAAAGAGCGCTCGAGGCTGCGATGACCCTGTCCAAGGTCAGCCTGACTGAAGGTGTGAAGTCAGCTCCTCTGTAATGAAACGGTTCTTCAAAGTTTGACTATGTGATGACTTTATATTATAAGGTTAGACAAATCATCACCATTATGAATGTATTAGTAATTACTTTATTATTATATTTTAAAATTAAATGTAGTTTAATGTTTCATTTCTACAATGAAATTTACTAGTTAGATGGCTCATTTATTGACTTAAAGGTGGGGTAAGTGATTCTAGAGGAAGGTAATTGATTACAAAGAAAATTGGAGGAAGGAGCGCTTAGTGGAGTACAAGAATTAATTTGTCTGGGGTGCTCTTTAGGTATAGAACACATTATGTGCACAAAAATCCCCCCAAAACTCCAAAGCACTCTCTTTTCTCCCTCAATTAAAATGCCTTATTGTCACAGAATGGTCATATTAGACCTTAAAATAAACTTAAAATGAAATAAGCATGGGGGCTGTAGAGCCTCTGCAAGTTGAATGTTTTAACATTTTAACAAAGTTAAATGAGTATCATCTATGTAGGGAAATAAGTTAAGCTTGAATCCTTTTATTTTTTTATTCTTTAAAACGTTTTTAGTTGCCTCTGAGGCGGGGAATGGAAGAAAAACTTTGGGAATCACTGCTCTAATGAAGTTCCCCTATTTTAAAAGAGAGTGCCTTGGAGTCTTTTTGTGATTTTTGTGTAAAGATAATTAATTGTTGAGTCTTGGTTCCCATGTCGTCAAATACTGATACTTTGGGTTGTTTGGGTCATATCTAGAAGGGAACCCCAGATCTGCAAAAGATCTTGCAAGAGTTATCATTTGAACCCAAACCATGATCTTTACCTAACCCAAACCAAGCATGATCTTTGTCAATAAACCTAAACAGATCATAACCACAGCATCATCACATTGTAAAACAGTTTGAACAACGTGCACTATGCAGAAACAACATGGGTTCCTTTCTAGACATGATTGCAGCTTGGTCTAAGCCAGAAACCCAAAGCATCTATAGTTAACAACCTGGAAATGAGACTGCCTACTCCACTTTTAACTACTGCAATACAGAGATATAAAATAACTGAACACGATCAAATAAAAACATCAGATTCAAAGAATAATTCAGGGTTTGGTTCACAATATGCCATATATTTGTATCCTTGCAAGTTCATAACATGACTCGTATGTCTCATCAGTCTGAGTTACAAAACCCAACTGCTCATCATGCATATCAAGACAAAGCTCCATCTCACACAAGATCTTGGCTTTTTTTTTCTTCTCTTGGGTCATTCGTACATTGATGTATCTTGATGTAATCATCACATCAAAGTGAGGGTGCTGAAGTGTTTCCATGGAGATTGATTGAAATTTCTGACCCTGCAGCTCATTTTACAGGATTTTTCTGAATGGTTCTTGAGTGTGATGATCATGACATGAGCTGGGTCTGCTTGATGACACTCTAAACTGATCCTGAACAAGCACCAACCTTTGCCTGTCTAGCTTTGCAAAATATGACAATCTAATCCATATTCTGTGCATTACCAGCACTTGCAACACCCATATAGTGTGAGCAGTGGCAGAAAGTCTGCTTGAGGTCCATTGTGGACTTGATGAATTGTGGATTTGGACAGCCCTCGCCACTTGCAGGCTTCCTGGAAAGTGCCCATTAAGTATAGTGAAGTCTGGACATTTTGATTCAGCCACAAGGCCTGTACTGTTAGAAGCCCTGCTTCTAATAAACAGATCAAGTTTGCTTTCACCCCAGCCATGTAGAGGGCCAATAGCCACATTAAAGGAGAAATAGGTAACATATTTACTGTAATAAATCATGAAATGACCATGATATGTCTTACAGGAAACATGCTAAGTTGAAAGACTGGCTTCTCTGATAGCAACACTACAGCCACGGTGTCCTTTGAGATTTCCATTCCAGTGCTATTTTCCCGTTTCACGTTTATTAGATTTAAAATTGATGCAGAATGTTTGCTGAATGAGCTAGTGACTGTTTATAAGGTGAAATTCTACCTTTAATGATCTTGTGGAAGGAGCAGATGTTTATAACAGTTCAATTGAACAAAATGTTAATGGAGTTTGGCAGGCAGTCGCTGAGCTCAAACTCCAGTGTGTATTTCTAGAGGAGTGGGCTTTTGTTTTCAGGATAACAGTCTGACCGACACACGTTGAAACACAACTATTGAAGATAAAACTCTGGTGTGTCCTTCAACAAGCTTTTTATTACATGTTTAAGCCCTTCAGAGAGATATTTCATTTGGACTAGTTATAATATATTATGTGATAGTAGATCATTAGATGCTGCAAGCTGTGTCTTTTCTTCAGCTGGAACCATTTTAATTATTTGAATTCAGTTTTAAAATTGCTTCATGGCAGCAACAAAGTGGGACAAAAGCTTCTGAATGAAAATTAACTTCCTAATGACTTGCATGTATGTGAATGAGGAACCATTTCAGTTTCAGTATCTCAGGGGCTTTCTAAATGATCCCTTCATCATTTCATAATGATGATCTATATTCAGGCAAACTCAACACCTGGAACGCTGCTCACACTTTGAATCACAGTCACAATTTTACCTCTTTCGGTTCCTCCTCCACCTTCCCCTCTCCCTCTGCCCCCAGGTCATGCAGGAAGTGACAGTGCCCCACTGGGCAGCAGAGCATACGCAGGATGCTTGCTGATCGTCCCACAGGAAGAGGAAGAGCCTCTACATGTTTCCCCGAGAGATATGAAGAAATGACACATGTGTGAAGGATTGTCAGAGAGAGACAGAGAGAGATCTGAATCTGACTCTTTGAATCAGAGTGTCGGGCTGATAAACGCTCAAAGAATTTACAACATCTGCAGGAGCTGGGAGCAGAGGATATTGGGTAATAGTGGCTGCGCTGAAGTTGAGTCACAGATTACTGAGACTCTATAGACCAAACACTGATAGCAGGCCATTCATTCTCAGTGACAAAAGAAATGAACCATCCAGATAAGTGGAGTTAATGAAGTGGCAGATATGAAAGATGAGGATACGCAGTTAACACAGGACATAGTGCTTCCGGCCTCAGCTCCTGAGAGGAAAGAGGAAATCCTTTCATAACCAATGAGCCTCCACTTGAGAGTAACAACAGTGTCTAATACCTGGACGGCAGATTAATTAGCTGCCCTACTCATTCCCTTACTCTGCCGATGCACCTTAAGATTGGGTTGCACCGACAAAGATTAATTAAATCTATTTGATTAGTTCTAATCAGAGTAAAGCAAAACCTGGTTTAAAATGAGTAAATCTAGATTAAAAGTTACGCAGAGCTCCGTTGCATAATTAAAAAATAATCTCAGTTTAGTAAATCCAATTAATGTAAACTGAAATTAATTAGAGTTTAATCAATATGAAGATACTTGTTTACCCAAATTAAAATAAATTAAAAATCACTTTGAGTGCTGGGAACTAGTGAGTGAGAAGGGGGAAACTGTTAACTTCCTCTATTCTATCTGTATTCCTTAACAAATCATTACAAAACTTGACATTGTTTGTTAGCTAGCTATAAAGTAAACAAAAAATATTAGCTTGTTTGCTAGCTAGCTAAACATTTTAGAAACTGTTACACTGTTTGCTACCCAGCCCCATTGGTAACAAAAATGTTACAGTTTGCTAGCTACCTAAAAAGTTATCAAAACATTATATTGTTTGCTAGTTAGCTAAAATATAGTTAGCCTAGATAGCCTATTCATGATGGCTTGGCAGAGAAGCTCTAATTTCTCCTCCTTTGATAAAAACTTAGTGGCTGAACTAATGCAGCAATATGGCCAAATGATAAAAGATTTTAAAAAAAACAAAACAAAAAACAGACAACAACACAGTAAAGAAAAAAGAGACAGCTGCCAGAGTGTTTAAATGGATCAATTACAGTTAAAGAAAGAAGAGAGGCATGGTAAAATTCAATTGTGTTGAGTTTGTCCTTTAACTTTCTTTGAGGAACTTCATTATTTTGCTCAATCCATCTCAAAAGGCAGCCATTATAAAGGGTAAACCTCCAGAGATTAAAGTTTAAAGTTACTTGATCACATTTGAAAGTTTTTGTTGCAACAAAATCAAATTTAATTTAGATTTAGAGTAAAAACCACAGTGAGAATTAAAGTAAAAGAAAATTAAATTAATCTGTCTTAATTTTAAGCTAGTTTTGTGCATCATAATTTAAAGGTAAACTATGATTTAATTAGGCTTAAAAAGTAATACTTGGTGCAACCCTGTCCAAATATCTAAATAAGTAACCTTTAAGGAGCATAACTTCTCAATGTGATTTCCTTTTTACAGTTTCAAAATGTGTCGTCCCACCGGGTTTGACACCTTATATAAACCAGCCATTTTTGCTGAAGCGTTAATGGTCCTGTGACACACTCGTCCTAGGGGCTAACTGGCCGAGCAGTCGGGCTGTTTGCCTGATCCTGCCCCATTAACCCACCCCCAGGAGAGATCAGAGGAGAGACTTTCTTGAATGTGGCCCCATCCCGGCTGCCTCTTAAAGGCAGTCCTCCGCCAATTAGGACCTCATAAACAAGGAGAAGGCGCATCTTTAAAGGGACTTGATAGAGTTCTTGAAGAAGTTTCGCCTCTCATCCAAGAAGCTTCATCAGTTCTGACTGACTGAATACCTGAACTCCCAAACCAGTCAGTCAGAACTGAAGAGGCTTCTTGGATGAGAGACCAAACGTCTTCAAGAACTCTATCAAGTCCAGTTGCCTACGACAAACCTTGCTACGGAGTGTAAGATCTAAACTTTGTGTCAGACTGAGTCATGTCCACCATCAGTAAATGATCGATAGAATAAGTTTTTAGATTATCACAAGATATTCATCTAATCTTATTTTTATGACTGTCCTGCTATCTACAATCTGCATGGCCTACATTCTTTAACAACAAAAAAATTGTGTGACTATCACTTCAGTCATCTTACCAAACACAAAAACACACTCACCACTCAGCTGTGATGAATGTTTAGATATTGGTTATCTGATTTCTCTCAAAGTTCACCTGGAGGGTGCTGCGCTGTTTCTCAGGACGAAGCTCTGAAGCAAGAGATGAAGAGTCAGCGGACTGTTTAGATTAATGCACGACTAACTTACACTGATGGCTCAAAACAGCATACTTTCCAGTCAGTTACAAAATCCATAGATATGTATATTTTTCTCTGTGCTCTTTATCCATCTAGTTCCATGAAACTGTTTACATAATCTGTGGATTATCTTAGGTAACCGTATCATGATTTCTGGAAAGAGACATTGCTGTTGAGTTTTCTTTCTTTCTTTTTTTCTTTCTTTCTTTCTTTCTTTCTTTCTTTTTTTGACCCTTTGAACACCACAAGATGAGTTCCATCTAGTCCCATTATATTTGACAGAAGGCAGACATCTCTATAATAGATGGATAAACAGCACAACAGGTAAGAGAAAAAAATATGTATTTATGTTTTGATTTTGGGGTGAACTGTCCCTTTCAACTCTATTGAGTTATTTTTAAAATACTGACTTGTTTAAACCATGTCCATCCTTTATCTTGTGTTGCTCCCCTTCAGTCTGTCTTTACATTCCTGGCATGCTTTAGTAGAGCGATGACACGTGCCGTGAAGAATGCTGCCCGAGAGTTTAAAGGACTCCTGTGTGTCTCACTCCTCATGTACTTCCGACCCTTTAATCAGCACGAGGAAAAAAGCAAAGGGGGGTCTCAAAATTTGGGAATTTCAAATGCCGGATAAATGAAGGGGTCTACTTATTTTCACTTCCCAACAGTTCTCTCAAAACATAAACGTAAAACTCATACTTTAGAGATTATGATGAATTTAATATAAGGTTAGTTTAATCAGCATTTAACAAAACTAGTTTTTAAATGTCTAAATCTAGATTCAAAACTCAACAGAGCTCTGTTGCAAACTAATCTCCATTTCATAAATCCAATTTTATTGATGTAAACTTAAATTAAATTGAGATTAATCTGTAGGCTATTGAGATCCTAAGTAGTATGCTGGTATGGAGTGTGCCATGTATAAAGGAGGGGGGAACCATTAACTTTCAGCTGCTCTGTACTCCCTTACAAAATGCTACACTGTTTTAAAGCGATATTCCACTCATGGATGATAGTCCACTCAATATGTACTCAACCCGATACTGATGTGAGGATGAGTGAAGGTCTTCAGTTCACAAAACAATCCTGGAGTCTCAGCAGAAAACAGGGTTGCAGCTAATGGCAGTGATTGGAGACCACGGATAAAATGTAGAAAAAAGAACACAAAACAAACACAATATGTCTCCATCCTGCTCGTGTGGTGTAAGCCAAGTGTCCGCGAGCCACGACGTTAAAATTTAACCACAAAAGACGCCATTTACGCCTGTAGCAGGTAGCATGTAAACATGGCGTCGATCTTGCAATATTTTCACACGTGCATGAGTGGATTATGATTCTGGGGTGGAATATCCTTTTAAGATAGCTAAAATGTTAAACATCACATTGTTTGCTAGCTAGCTAAAACATTAACAATAAGTTGTATTGTTTGCTAGCTAAAAACGTAGTTAGCGTAGTTAGCCTACTCATGATGAAGCTCAAATTTCTGGTCTCGAATAAAACTTTCAGCTGAATCACTGGAACAATACGGTCAATTAACAGAAGATTTTTTTTTAAAATGGGCAAAAGCACAGTAAGGAAGAAAAAGACTGCCTGACTGGATCAGCTGGAGTGAAAGAATGAAGAGGCATCATAAAACTCAACTTTCTTGAGACATCTAAAAATGGCAACCATTTCAAAAGTGAGCTCTTTCTTAATTTTAAGCTAGCTTTAAAGTTACCTAACTCACTGGTTGGGTCAACCCGGCCTCACAGTGTTTCTCCAAACATTCCCTTTAGCAAGGGGTGTTTTCCCAAAGCGCCAGACAGCCCAGCTGCGTGAGCACGGGAAATCACACATCTTTTGACAGGAAGTTCCATCCAACACACACACACACACACACACACACACACACACACACACACACCAGCGAGTCAGGAAGCTCTGCCTGCTTGGCCAGCCGGTTCATTCATAAATCTTGACATACAAACACATACAGAGCATAACCACCAGCGAGCCCAGCAGACGAAGCTTTGTGTCAGTCACAGATGCAGCAACTTTTGACAGGATATGAAGAGGTCAGAGGCCATCTGGGTTTAAGTTGGGATCTGTGTGGGTGGTTTTAGGGGTTTACAAAAATAGGAATTGGATCATCCTTTGACTTCGGATGTATCCTCTTCATCTTCAGATGGAGCTGATATAGGCTGTAAAGTGGAGAGGAATTTCCTGGAAAGATGCGCATCACATGTCCTTATAGCTCAGCTTTTTGGATTCCTTTCTCTTATTCTCTCTTAGGCCCAGAGAAAGTAAATGTTTAAAGGTGACCTCTAAGATGAAACCAATTTTACTGTGCACACAGGGCAGTTGATCATAATAATAAAAAGATTTCTATCGCAGGGGCCCTTTCAAAGTTATAGTGCATTCGGGAGCTCCTCAGCAATTTTATTTTGACTGGAGTCTGACCGGCTATTAAAGGAGACCATAAAAGACAGATATTACAAAATAACCTCCAGAAATATCTTCCTAAAAACTTGAAGAAGCTTCATCCTTGTACATCAACACTCACATACAGAGCCCCTTCAAAAGGTGACATCACAAAATGTTTTCCACAAGAGCATAATTTTTCCCAGAAGGGAGGCATAGTGAGACAGAAGTGTACCGAGTGATGATAAGTGTAGCGGAACTGTCAGAAGACAAACTTATTTGCCCGGGCTTGCCCTTCACATGGCCCGTGGTGTTGTATAATGAATGGGGGCCATGTGTGTCAGGGTGTACAGTATGTGTGACTACATGTGAGTATTCGTGAATAACATCTGTCTTGTCTGACAGTGGTTTTCAAGGTAGGAAGGGAGGTTTTATGTCAGTAAGAGGAAATGTGACAGAGTTAAAGACAGGAAACAAACAGGGGGGTTCGTTACATCATCATCATGACCTCTGACCTCTTGTCATCCTGGTAAGGTTAAACACTATCTGTAGTCTATGGTACTAAAGCATCCTTCTCATTTATGCCTTTTAAAATAGTGCTCCACCACTTCAACATGCCATGTCAGAGATGTCATGTCTTATATTCCACCCATTCTTCCTCCATGTCTTAACATGGGGCCCACCACTGTTTTTACTTGAGATCAGTCTCAAGACCACTTTTTGAAGGTCTTGCTGTTGGAATCTACCACATTTTTACTCTGTCCCGTCTGGTCTCAAGCAAAGAGGACTCTGGAATATGTTTTAAGACTGGTCAAGATCACAACTGC
Source organism: Lutjanus campechanus (assembly GCA_027495735.1). Lineage (NCBI taxonomy): Eukaryota > Metazoa > Chordata > Actinopteri > Lutjaniformes > Lutjanidae > Lutjanus > Lutjanus campechanus. The sequence goes on from JAJHUR010084955.1 coordinate 44,325, forward strand.
TTTGTTTGATTTTAACATCATCATCATCACTTTCTTTCAGTAACTTGACTCATTGGAGATTTTTGATACCTTTACAGGTTGTCATCCCTTCTCACCCCTTCACACGCACTCCAAAAAAGTGAATGTGGGTGACAATAGAAGAAGCTGTGGCTGTCCGGGAGGAGATGTCAGCCAAATCTTCTGTTCATCTGCAAAACAGCGTTTAAAAAAAATCACACTTGCAGTATGTGAATCCTGCAATGCAATGCTAACCAAGACAGCTGGGACCAAGTCAAACTTTCAACAGTACCTAGAGTGGAAGGATAATGAAAGGTAAGTCTAGGTGATGCTAGCCAAGCTAGCTAGCTCTGTTAGGTTTTTGCTTGTGATAAACAATAATGAGACAGGATACATTAAGCTATGTAGCTAACGAGTTACTCCAACGTCGCCTAAATGTTACATGCTGTGGTTCCGCTACCTCACGTGAGGAGTCTCAGTCTCGCCCTGCCTCAATCTTAGTCTTGACTTGGTTTTAGCCCCTCAAATTCTTGGTATATCTCGGTCTCAAAACACTGATTTGACATGATTTGGTCTCGGTTTAGGTGGTCTAGACTACAATACTGGTCTACCTTACTCACAGTGCAATTTGGCCACCAACAGTTTGGGGATTGTGTTATGCTAGCAGCAGCTAACGCAGCTTTGAGCTACTAGCCTCAAGCAGAGGTGAAGAGAGGTCTCACTTCTTTTTAACTCTGCACTCCCGGATTCTTTTCATTTTCAAACTTGTAGTCTTAAGCCCCAACTGACGCTCACTCAAGCAACACCACTTGAGGCAGTTTATCAGACTTCACGCAGCTCTGGAGGCACAAAAGGCTTTAAACAACTTTTTTTTTTTAACATGCAGTAGTACTCCCCAAGACCTATAAACAGACTTTTATGTGTAAAATCAGCACAGGTTCCCCTTTAAGGAGGGCAACAAGGAAGAGGAGCTGGATAAAAGAATGTGTGAGATGCTTGAAACCCAAGAAGGAAGAGGCTTTCTTGAATCAAAAGGTTTATGTCAGTAGTTAGATTTTTTTGGGAAATACGATAAGTCATGTTCTTGCCAAGATTTGGATGAGATGTATACCAATACCATGTCTTGGCTACCATGTTAAAAGTTGTGGGTTTGTGTTAGCTAGACTATTTCCTGGGCAAGAGCAGTGACTTCCCAAAGTCTTGCTGACCCTGGGAGGCTGTCAGTCAAGCACTGGAGACCTCAGGAAGTCACTGCCCCCGGTCAAGAACGAGTCCAGCACACAACACTCATGAAACTATTTCTCATTTTTTTGGTACAGATTAAACAAGCTAACTATTTCCTCCTGTTCTCAGTTTTTGTGCCAAGCTAAGCTCACCGTCTCTTGGAAGTAATTTTATTTTTAGCGTACAGATATGAGAGCAATTTTTGTATTGATTAAATAAATCAGATATAATCTGTTAATTGCAGAGTTTCATAAGTGCTGGAAGGCAGATGTTGTGACCTTTTGACAGAGCTGTGCTGAGACTGCAGATTGCAAACACCTCATCCCCCAAATGACTGCAAAATTCATGCAAAATGTGAAAGGCCTTCTCTAGAGCTAGTGTTTGGCGTGTCCGTTCTGGGCTGCTGTGGAAACACTGTGGTGCAACATGGCGGCCTCCATGAACGAGGACCCACGCCCTCTATCGATATAAACAGCCCATTCTAAGGTAATGAAAACACAGCGATTCTTATATTCAGGTGAGTACACACTGGTGAAATCACGAATATTTTATTTCACTTCTGCTATATTCTGCCAATAAATTCCCAATAAATCTTACACATTGGACCTTTATTGGACAGGTATGAGAGGGTTAGCAATCTTCTGATCTAACTTTCAACAAGAAAGTAAATTAGAGTAGCTCCAAAAACGTTGATATTATGCACTCATCCTGTTTTATGACCTTCATGCTAAGGTGAATGATGGGTCGAAAGGTGAACTTAAAGTTCAAGAGAAGTCATTCTGGGATTTCCCTTAAACTCCACCTGAAAATACAGGAATATAATGACTAAAAAAGACATCACTATCTGCTCTCAACAAGGAAAACAAGCTCTGATATGCTACATCCATGTATCCGTGGTCCTCTACCCTATTTCCAGGGTCATCACCCCCTCCTTCCACCTCTCCCAGCCCTCTCTGACCCCTCCTGCCCGGGATGCTCATCCTGTTTCCTATAGTTTCCTCTTCCCTGCGGACAGGAAATGGCTGGAGCCCACGGATACTCACACAGTGGGGAGCCGGCAGGAAGTGAGCTCACTCCAGCACCTGCAACCAGGAAATAGAGCAGCCCCAGCAGGGAGGTGGAGGAACAGAACGTGTACACTCACACACACACATATATATATATACACAAACAAGAGCCTAACCCACAAACACCCTCCGACTTCCCCTACAGCTGTTGGCACTGGAACCACAACACAGGAAACAGAGTGTGAGCAAAGTTGTCAGATGCACAGAGCACAGCGCTTCTTTGCTCAGACATTACTGCCATCTGCTTAACTTACACACACACACACACACACACACTGAAACTTCTTATATATCAACTGGTGCATAAAGAAACAGGCTGTGTGGGTCTTTATTTCAGGGTTGTCTTTGCTCTCTCGCTCAGGGTTATACAGGCTGAGGTAAATAACTTCTTCATTAAAGCTTTAATTCAATTTGGGGCATGAGGGGTTTCTGGGGAGGAGAGTGTGTGCGCATATAATTGTGTTTGTGCCAGGGGGATATTCCCTCAAGCATTGTTGATAATCTAGAAAGTTTGAAATTCCATTATTGTATTCCAAGGTCTTATTGATCGTGGAGACGGTCGAATAATTTGAGCTAACGAGGAGTGGCGTACCACCTCGTCAGGCTCGTCTCGCCTCTGAACCCATGCCACTGTCGGACGATGACGGGGGATGAATGTCTCCTCTGATTCCAGTGTCGATGTACAACAGCACATCTTATTTTTACATCCTGTCTGACGTCTCATCTGCAATTGCCTCGTGAAATGAAAAGAATAGCTCTTCAACATTACTTTCTTGCAGAGAGTTTGAAGAGAAGACAGATGCCACTCTGGTGTCCGTACAGCAAATATAAAGACTGGAAAAGTGCAATTAGCTAGCTTGGCTCTGTTCAAATGTAACAAAATCCGTCAACCCTGCGTATGTTACTTCCTGGAGTAACATAATTGCCCATCAATCTAAAGTGTGTTGTTTTTACACTTTGGTTTTTGTGCAGATCAAACAAACTGCTTTATATATAACATGTTAAAGGTACTGTGCGGAATTATCAGAAAATCTTTGCTATTTATGACATTGGTGGCCATTCTGTTGTTTGCACTGTGTAGGCATGAGCGAACATTGGCCAAAACACTGGTGCGACGGACACAAGACTAAACGTGATTGGACGCTATCATGTTGATAGATGAAGTCAGTAATTTACAACATATGTTATCTTGGTGTCAGTTGTTTGATGACGTTAGCAGGCTCCATTTTTAAGCTGATGTTAGCTAATATTGCACACTGTTGGTGCTGCAGGAGAGCTGGTAAGAGGCACGGCACTTGGGAGTGTGTATAAACGTGACATGAATTTTGAATTTTTCCAGGAAAACTGTCCATCAACCAAGAAAGTCAGGGAAGATCTCATTTTTATTGTTACGTTACAGTCCGATCACACATTGCCAATACAAAGTGATGAATACATGTAAATTGCTCTACATAGTAACTTAGATTATAGCTTTAGAGATGTTTGTAAAGTTTATCTAACTAGCTGTTGGTGGTTCATTCCTTTTTGTTGTACACACATGAAAGTCATCAATCAAATCTTCGTATTTTTATCTCTCAGCAAAATAGCAACTAAACAATTTTCCCAAAAGTCAAACTGTATATAAAACAATATGTTAGTCATTTTCCAACTTCCTCATCGAATTTGAGGATATGAAATACAATATATGGCCAAAAGTATGACACATGGGGTATCCCACTATTCTCCTTTTGTGTACAATAGTCTGCTTCCAGCTTTGTAGTAACAGTTTGGGGAAGGCCCTTTCCTGTTTCAACATGACAATGCCCCCTTGTATAAAGCCAGGTAAATAAAGGATGAAGTGAAACACCAACTGTGAGCCAGACCTTATCATCCAACATCAGTGCCCGACTTCACTAAAGCACTTGTAGCTAAATGGGAGCAAGTTCCTGCAGCCAGGCTCCAAAATCTTGAGGGAAGCACCTCCAAAAGTGAAGAGTTTATTATAGTTGCCTATTAAAGGGATAGTTAGGAGTTTTTGAAGTGGGAATACTTATCTGTAGTCAGTGTATTACCTACAGTAAATAGGGGTTGAACCCCGAGTCGGGAGAGGCAGAGAGGGTCATCAATGCACTGCTGTGGACAGGGTCAGCAATAAAACATACTTTAGCTACTTAAGAAAATTAAATTAAATTAAATGTACACTATATGTAGAATGTTTTCAGCTCTTTACTTTGCTTTCAGACTGGAAACTGTCATTATATAGGCCTAATATCGCTCTCTCTTGCTCAACCAGACTCCCTTTAAAAAACATTAATTTTAACTTGCAGAACACTGGAGTTGCTGGTCCACTGCTGCCCTGATCTGTTAGTCTTTTTGTGTTATTGTGTGACTCTGGTGAATCTGAAATATCGTTTTAAAACACCAAAGTCACACAACAACACAAACAAACCAACAGATCGAGGCAGCGGTAGAGCAACTCCTGTACTCTGAGAGAGCGATATTTGGCTTATGTAACGGTGGTTTCCAGTCAGTAAAGGCTGTCTTGAGATAAGATAAAGTGGTGAAAATATTCTAATTATAGCACACACTTAAACTGATACTGATATTTTTAGGTGGGCCTCTTTTTTATGTGGCTGTAATATGTTTTTCTGCTGTCCATGTCCAGTATATTGCTTAGCTTCCTATACTGGGACTCCTGCTGCTTCTCCAAACTGGGTGATTGTTGACCGCCATCTCCTGTAGGTAACACACATGAGTACCTCATACAATCCCACTTCAAATAATCCAAACTATGCCTTTAATTTCTCATAATTTGTGAATAAGTCATACAATCTCATATGAGTGTAATGTTTAGCTGTCCACATACTTTTGACCATGTAGTGTAAATGTCCTTGTGAGGAGTTTAATTTCACTTATTATAGAATGTGTTATTCATTAAGCAACTCTCTTATACTGTCTGTGGATATGAAAAAATCAGTTACAGTGGAGTGACTGTGACTTTAATGAAGTGAATATGTGCTGCCCAGATAGACCTCTTCAGTTCCTCCATTAGCCAGTCAATGGGAGTGTGCAGTGTGTGAAGAGTACGCACTCTGAATATGAATTGGCTGCACTGGCAACAGACTACTGTACTTCGCTGCCCTGAATCAGACCCACTCACAAAGGCTGAGAAAGTGTGTGTGTGTGTGTGTGTGTGTGTGTGTGTGTG
>JAJHUR010084956.1:0-17331 GCA_027495735.1 Lutjanus campechanus
TCTCAGTGGCCTAAAATGTCCCTAAAAATGTTCCTATTTCTGTCCCAGCTAACCACACTGCTGCCATTTTAGTGGTCAATTTGATAAGCCAATGTTAATGAGCATTTGATTCAGTTTACGTCAGTATGCAAACATGAAACATCAAGATTAGAAGTCCTGGCCCCACTAGAATCCAGATACTTCCCAGCTGCTGTTAGTCAAAATGTCCTTGTTTGTACATGTAATATAAGAAGCATCTGAGACCATAATTTAATGACTGAATCCGAATGGTCTGATGCAAATTAATGTGCAGAAAATGTATCAAATACCAAATAAACTTTGGATAAACTGAGGCTACAAAGATGTTTGAATTGCATCGACGCATGTGATCGGATGCTGACCTCCGGTGGTGTTTTCTCTTCGTTCTCAGGTGAGGTGAAGCAGGAGGGCGGTGGTGTTTTTCGTGAGGGCACGCCTTACCAGCGCCGCGGCTCTTTGCAGCTCTGGCAGTTCCTGGTGGCCCTGCTGGACGACCCGGGCAATGCCCACTTCATCGCGTGGACCGGCCGCGGCATGGAGTTCAAACTCATCGAACCCGAAGAGGTACGACTGGACCCGAATCTTTCCTTTTTTTTAAAATCTTTTTTTCTTTTGAAACATAAACAGGAAAGTTGTGTCCAAACAGCAGGAGCAGAGGTGTCTTTTTGACTTAATAGATGTTTGTTTTCTCGAAAAATAAACCCTTAATTCAGCGAGTTAGATGTGAAAATATCTGGAGAGGAGAGGAGCGAGAGGGAGGCAGGACATCAGGGAAGTAATGGAAAGAAATCCCACGTAGAAACAGAATATTTTCACATGTAACTGAGTAGAAAAGACAGCATTTACCTGCAGAAGTCACCCTTTAAGGCACTTGTGCATGTAGGTCAGGTTGCAGAAATATTTTAAGGGCATCTCTCGGCCTCATTCTATTAAAACTATATTAATATTATCTCCTTAAATGTTTGAATCAAAAGATTTAAAAAGCATCAGCACTATTTTTAGCCGGTATTACTGTACGGTCTTATCCGCAGATAGTGGAGAAGTGTTGATAGGGATCACGACGTTAATATAAATCTGATAACGACAGCACAGGAGTTATTCTCGGAATGAATTTATGTTAGCGGGGTTTTAAGGCGCTACCTAGATTAGAGCGATCAGAAGCGAGATTTGGCCACTTTCCTCGCAGGTCTATTCTCTGATCCATCTTCCATTAGTCCCCCATTCATTATTCAACACATGAAACGCTGGATTGATAAATGAAGGACGAGTTGCTATCGCAGAATCATCCAACACCCCCGGTTCCCTCTCACCTCCTCACATTTCTTTAGGCGAGACGTTTCTGCGATGTTTAAGTCTGCAATTTGATTGGACGGATCAGACAGCGTCCATTTAGGTGGGTCCTAATACGGAGAGGTCCATACTGTGTTTTCCATTATCTTTTTACTGTACATTAAAAATGAATGGGGGAAGAGTTTTACAAGAGCAATTAGGGCTGAGAGCACACTCAGGGATCAAACAGGGCTGCTGGCCTGATGGCCACTGTGGGATACAACCTGTCTCCTCCTGAGTCATGAATCCCAGCGTCTCTCCTCCTCCTCCTCCTCCTCCTCCTACAGCTTTACAGTTTCTTCCACCATCTCAGATGTTTGTCAACACAAACATCGCTCACACAGACGGCAAAAGTACACACGTTCATTACTCGAGTAGAAGTAAAAGGAAGAAAAGAAAAACGACAAAAGTAGAAGCACTGATTCAACTTCTTTATTCAAGTAAAAGTGAAAAAGTTCAGGTTCTGAAAAGTACACAAAGCATGAAGTCTCCCTCTGAAGGACACTTCTGATGACTGTTTCTGTGCAAACTAAGCCTCACATTTTGTCTGCAGTCCCCCTGATCCGTTTCATCGTGGCGTCTCTTTTTTGTCTCGTTACATCTTTTATGTCGTCTTTGACTTGAAACATCTTGTTACATCTTTCATGTTGTTGCATATTTTTCTGTCTTGTCTTGTTTTGTTGTTTTTGACTCGTTGGATGTGGTTACATCTTCTCTTTTTTAGTCTTCAGTGTTTGTCTTGTTACATCTTGAACGTCTTTTTCATCTTTTGTCTTATGTCTTTAACATTGTTTTTGACTTGTCATTTGTCTTCATTCTTTGTCATTTTCACCTCATTACATCTGTCAAGTATGACACGCACAGACGGATACATCAAAGCATCATCTCCTCTTTGTGTTATTCTCCCATCTATTTAGAATAGATAAAAAATAATCAATATTTCCCTTAAAATCTGTTTAAGCTAAAGTAAGAAGCCTGAAAGTTCAGATAATTGTGGTAAAACGTAGAGTCAGAAAAATAAATACTCAAGTTCAGATACCAGAAAACTCTATTCAAGTACAATAATGAAGTATTTGTGACTTCCCACCTCTGTTAAAGGGTTTGATTTACTCCCCCCGACCCTGCCTGTGTGGGGTTGTTGTGAAACACTAATTCTCTATCAGAGTTCTCTCGTCAGCTGAGGGTTCAGTTTTGGGTTGGAGTGTATTTCATGGCCGTGACTCCTATTTCACTGTGAACACTGTGGGACTCTGGTTGCATTCAAGTGGTAATGGGTTACATAAAAAGGAAGTGAATCCACATGTGGGGACTCGCCCTGGTCTTGGCATGTTGACGCTGTCGAGTTAAAGAAGCAGACGGGACTTTTACTTGCCGTCGAGGACCCCTAGTGGCCGCGACGCGGAAATACACACAACTGTGTCTAATTATGATTTTGGGGAATATGAACTTCAGGAAAAGAAATGCTGACACAAGCGATTCTGTTCTGTTGACGTGTCACTTGAATAAAGCTGCGTTTTAAGCCTCTTCAAAAGAATGCAAATAAGAACCAGTCACCTTTACATGATCCTCACCAAAGCAGAGAAGTTACCAGAAAGTGTAACCACAGCCATTTCCTCTTCTCTCCTCAGGTTGCCAGGCTGTGGGGCATGCAGAAGAACCGTCCAGCCATGAACTACGACAAGCTCAGTCGCTCTCTGCGCTATTATTATGAGAAGGGAATCATGCAGAAGGTACAAAACACTTCTCATGTTGCAGTTGTCCTCATTTTGAGATGATGTAGGGTTACTGCAACAGTTTATAAATCACCCTGTATAGAAGTTGTAACTAATGACTTTATTTACTTTAGTTTTCATTGATGATTTTAACATTTATAAATATATAAAACTAGCATATGATCCTGCAAAAAACAAGCAAACTCTGTGTCCTGGCCTACACATATCATATTGTACTTTTTTCAAAAATCATGACCCAGTTATTCAAGATAATCCACAGAGTTTCTTTCTGCAGTAAAATACAAAATACAAAGAAAATAGACACAACAAGGTCTGTGGATTATCTTGAGTAACCAGGTCGTGATTTTTGGAAAGAGAGTTTTGACATTTTCAAGTTAATTTTTTTTGGTGTTTTGAGCACAACGAGCAGAGTGTCATTTAAATCCATTATGTTGGAGAGAAGTCCAGACATCTCTGCAGCTCACACCAGAAATATCTACATGTATAAAACAACCCTACAGGACAGGAGGGAAATATGCATTTTTGATTTAGGGGTGAACTGTCCCTTTAATCTTTAAAATGTCAGAAAACAGTAAGAAATGTCTATCCCAGTTTTTCAAAGTCCAAGGTGGTTTCTTTAATTGACTTGACACGTCAGTCTAAAACCCAAAGACATTCAGTTTAATGACAAACAAAGAAAAGCAGGAAATGACCTTATTTGAGAGGCTGAAAACAGACATTTTTGCAGAAAAAACTACTTTAATCTATTATAAAAATAGTTTAATTCTTATTTTACAACTCGGTCGATCAGGGAAGTGATTTGCCAAATTTACTTGCCCCGGGTAGTCTTTATTGTTAACCCCTGAATGTGTACAGCTACTTTAAGATATCTGAAATCAGCTCAACTGGGGTTGCAGTGAGTCAAATTAAATGTTGTGTAGTTCCACTGTATCACCATCTGTTACAGCTGATAGTTTAAGTTCAATTAATAAAAATGAAAATGAAAAACAGAGAAACCACATTACATCTGTTAAACAGATTCGACTTCTAGAGCTGCAACGGTTCATTTAATAATCAATTTGAGTCATTTTCTTAAGAAAAAATTAAAAATTCTTTGATTCCAGCTTGTTAAATGTGAATATTTTCTGGTTTCTTTAGTCCTCTATGACAATAAACTGAATATCTTTGGGTTGTGGACAAAACAAGACATTTGAGGACGTCATTTTTCACCATTTTCTGACATTTTATGGACCAAACAACTAATTGATTAATTGAGAAAGTAACTGACCTGCAGCCCGAAAGGTTTTAACCAGTCAGAGATCTTTGTTATTCACCTGTAAGGCTCAAATATGCAACTTAAAAGTCTGGACACCTGGAAAAAAACAACAAGTTTTAAGTGTTTTCTTCCTTACATTCCTCCATGACTCACCCGATCCTCGTCTCTCCAGGTGGCAGGGGAGCGCTACGTTTACAAGTTTGTGTGTGAGCCCGAGGCCCTCATCTCCCTGGCCTTCCCCGACAATCAGCGGCCCAGCCTGAAGGCCGAGTTCGAGCGCTACGTCAACGAGGAGGACACGGTGCCCCTGTCCCACCTGGACGAGGGAGTACCCTACACCGCAGAACAAGCCCCCCAAAACATGGGCCCCCAGCCCTACTCCAAAGGCTACATGTACTAAAGCCAGCCCCCACCTGCCCTTCCCCCTCCCACCACCTTCAGAAATCTTCCTGTTGTACCGACCCATCATCATACACACCCTGAAACCCCCCCACGCACCTCTTGCACATGCCCACCCCATCCACTTGTATATAAGGCTATGGTGTTTTTGTTTTAAATTAATCTCTCGGGATTTTTTTTTTTGTTTTGTTTTTAAGAGCTGCATTCCTCTCTCACATCTGAGGCCTATTCAATCCATAAACATGACTGTGGTTGAAGAGATTGCTTAATAAATACCCATAATAATACCCAAACTGAGGTCCAGACTGTTCTTTTACTGTGTTTTTGTTGAGAGTCGCATGTGGTTTCAACTTTTATTTAACTTTTCCCCCTTTTTTTTCTCCTCTTTTATGAGCGTATTATCGTGTGATTCAATAGTAGTCATTTTAGGAAACACACATATTGGTTTGCCTCTCTCATGTCTGTACGGTAAATAGTAAGCTACTGTCAGCAGCTGGTTAGCTTAGCTTAGCATAAAGACTAAGCTAGCCTGGTTCATTAAGACACTTTGGATTAAACATAAGATACAACATGCTTATTAGTGAGCTTTAAAGGGATAGTTTGGGTTTTTTGAAGCTGGGTTGATTAAGGTATTTATCCTTAACAACAAAATGTATGTTAGCCACCTAAAAAAAACTATATAAATCTATATCAGTTTAAGCATTTACTATATTTAGAATAATTTCACCACTTTACCTTGCTGTCAGACAACTTTTTCTGATGCAAAACCACTATTATATAAGCCAAATATCACTCTCTCCAAACCAACCAAACTCCATAGGTGAAATCAGTAATTTTATCTCACAGAACAGAGGAGCTGCTGATCTACTGCTGCCTCAAGTTTGTGTTATTCTGTGACTTTGGCGTTTTAAACTGTTAGTCCAGATTCACAGAAGTCACACAATAATACAAACAAACTTAAAGACTGAGGCATCAGTAGACCAGCAACTCCTGTGTTCTGTGAGGTAAAATTACGGTTTTTGTGAATGGAGTTTGGTTGCTATGGTAAAAAGCAATATTTGACTTGTATAATAGCGATTTCCCATCGAAAACCTCATGCAACACCACTTCAAAAAAACCCAAACTATCCCTTTTAAAGGAGGTAGCAGGTGGATTTTGTTACCTTTGGACAGAGCCAGGCTAGTCTTTATGCTAAGCTAACGGGCAGCTTGCACACACACTGAATAAATATTATATTTATTCATGCAAACGAGACGGGATAATTATGAGGCAGGAGCCAAAAAAAAAGTGCTTCAATTTAGAAAAAAATCACCTATATTTTTAAACATTTCATAGAAAATACAATATAGGAAATGTTGACTAACTTACGCAGTAACACCTGATACTGATACAACAGAGGTAACAAGGCAAAATGAAGTGTTACTGAAGTTAAGTAAGAAAGCTTAAATATTAAGTGAAAACATTCCATTAAGACAGATAATTAAGGTTTCTGTTCAAGAGTCTTTGTCAGCCTGTAACTGGCTCAGTCCAACAGCACAAAAGTTTGTCAGTCCACCTGTTATAAAGAGCAGGAGATCCTCAGCGTCGTCTGAAGGCGCGGGAGATTCTCCAGGCGTTCGGCTCCTCGTAGCGGTTGTAGAGAGGCTCCAGTTTCTGCTGCCTCTTCTGTCGGCTGAGGCGGGTCGGGTCGGCAACTCTGTAGAACGCCGGCGCGAACTCCACCAGCCAGCGAGGGTCGATGGTGGTCACCTCCCGCATGTACTCCTTGGTGGTCAGCACCAGCTCGTGGTACACAAGCCTGCGGGAAGGGAGAACCAGAATCAGGTTTACACAAAAAATTTAAATATTTGACTTAAAAAAGTCAAGTCTTTTATTAATGTTAGTCAAGCAAGTCTCAGGTCCTCAAATTTGTCAGTTTATAAATTTACCAAGTCTCTCTTCACCTCTGGGTTTACATATACGAAGAATTTGTCTCGGTGTTTTGATGCATAACAATAAACATAATAAGTAGAAAAATATAAAGAACAATAAGAACCAGGTACTGTAAGTCAAGAAGCAAATAGAAAACATGAAATTGCTAATAAAATATGGAAAAATATGAAAAATGCAAACGAGTGCAAAAGCTCATAGTAGTACTCCAATAAGGATGGCGGTATAATGAGGACAAAGTACAGTCGCCATTCAATCAATAGAAAATCAATAACTACTACAACTACTGGTTCAAGCTGCTCTTTGTCCTACATGATAGCAAACTGAAGATTTTTGGTTTTTGGACTCAAATGATCTGAAGCCTGACCAATACCGGATTTTTGGGGGAGCTAAAATGATTTTTTAAAGCAGCAGTTCCATTTAAAAAGCTGTAAGTAATGAAGTTTGACAATTTTACACGACTCGAGTTGATAAATCTCTCAGTCAGCTTATAAACTTTTAAATAATTGCAATGTGCAAGAAATATATAGAATTTAAACACTCATCCTCCATGAACACTCAAAAAAAAAGCTCTAAATTAGGCTAGAATAATGTTTTTGGAGATGCAGGACTCAGGAGGACTCAGGAGGACTCAGGAGGACTCACCACTCTGGCTGGCGGTTGAACAGGGTGCTGGAGGGGTGCAGGTACACCACCTGCTGGTCGATCAGGGTACGGTACCCGTCATGTGGGTGCTTCCTGGCTGCGTTCCTGAAGAAACCGCTGCAGATGGCTTTCTGGACCCGCACTGTAGCGTTCCCACAAGACACCACGTCCAACTTGTGCCTGAGGAACATTTAGTGTTCGTTTAATATTTGTTTAAATATTTATTTTCCACAAGACACCATGTCAAGATTGATGTTTGATTGAGGTTAAATACCGTGTACCATTTTTCTCCAAGTCTGTCATACATTTAAATATACTTCTGCATATTTTTATTTATTAATTATCATGATTATAATATCAGTTTAACTGCAATTCCATTTTTCTATTCACAACAAGTACAGCAAACACTGAAATACACAGATTTAAATCAAACAAATGGTTGGAAACAGCTGAACGTCATACCTGTCCATGATGCTCAGCATCTGCTTGCGAATGTCCTGAGCTCTCTTTAAAGAACGAGCCTGGATGAAGTTCTCGAAACACCAGGGGTTGGAGAACTTGTTGTTCTTCCAGGAGTTGTAGACGGCCAGTAACGTCAGGTGGTCTCCCTCAAGCTGGAAGAACTTTGTCTTTTTCTGGTCCGCAAGCGCCTGTTTGTCCTGAAAAATAAAAGGTTGAACATTTTTGTCCTTGAGTCTGATACGTGTTCTTTCACTCAGGGTTTTAAAAGCCACTGAAAACCCAACAACAGCTTTCAAACTGTCTAATTCAGGTTCTTCTGTACATAATAGTGAGCAAGTACAAAGAATAAGAAATGAGTTTTAATTGAGATTTGAAATATTTAAGTTTTTGTCTGATATCGAGTTTGACTCTTCACCTCTCTTTTGGAGGCTGTAGGGGGCTCAGTTTTAAAACTAGGAGACTCCGATATTATATGAAACAAGAAGAGCATCCACGCCATGCTGACTCGTCAGGAAGGTGGCTAAATAACGCTTACATTTACGCTAAACGTTTACAAGGGAAAAACTAGCATGGTCAGTTTAAAAGAGGTTCTATGACGTCTCCCCTCAAGATATCTGAATGAAAACATGTTCTACAGCCAACCACGAGTCTCTCATTTGCACACATCTTCACACTATGCTAATCCAACACAGCTTTGGGCAAGTTTTTTGCATGCAGTATGAATGTGTTCTTTGCAGATATTCTATTTGAATATTTCTACGTACTGCGGTCCATAAACAGTCTTGGAATATGATAAGCTGAGATCATGTTAGTCCATGTTATTGCAGCAAGACCATTTTTTGAAACTTTCCGTCTCTGTATATTATGACCTATAGTGACCTTTGGGATAATCACAGCCTCATGAAACTTCACAGCCAGAAACTAGAAACTAGAAACATTCAGAGGACGGATGGCTTTTACACGTTTATTGACAATTAGGTGTTTTCTGGGAAATTCACAGAACAGAAGTGCTCACAATCTAATTGCAAAAATCTCCAAATGTCAGAAGTTTTTGACACCAAATCACAGCATGAACTTTTCTGTGGGCTTCATGAAGGTCTTGGTGTCTTAATGTGGTATTTTTTTTTTACCATTTTTATCAATTCTCCAGTGGTCAAAAACTTAAATTTTGCACCAAATCTGAGTAATAAATAGTATCAACCCAAAATCTTCCACGTTCTGGGAGGTGAAATTACTGTTCTTATCAAAGCAGTCTGGTGGCTTTGAAGAGAGAACAGATGGAGGCTTCAGTTCTCCGTCAGGAGGAGCTAGATGTCTGACGGCAAAGTAAAGTGGTCCATTTCTTAAATATGTTTTGCTGCTGCCCCCCTCCCACACTAACACATTGCTTAGCTTCCATGCTGGCAGTCCTGAGGGAGCTGTCAGTCAAAACGTGATCTGCCTACACAAAATTAGCTGTTTGTTTGGAAACTGGATTTTTGGACGCTTAATGAGACATTAAACATTAATATTATATGTGTTTTTACCATTTTAAGTCAAATTGTCAGAGCCTTTAAGCTTCACCGTGCTTTATTTTTGTTTCCCATCAAAGATTTGAAGAGAAAACAGCTTTTATGTTTGATGATTTTATGTCAAAGTTATAGAAGTCATTCTGATTTGAAGAAGACCGAAGTGTCAGCGACAAACCTTTGGTCTGTAGAAGATGTTCTGAACAGACAACATGGAGACGATGGTCAGCATCTCCTCACTGCAGGCCAGATGGACGGACATGATCAACATCTTACACAGCATCGGCTCCAGAGGGAACTCGGCCATCTGAACCACAGAGACACGTGAGAATCAATACCAGCGGCATGAATAATGTACGATATAGAGGCCTCTTTATGATCTATTCAAAATAAGGAAGTAAATAAAGCTGTATCACCAATATAATAAATGCCATTTGAAGGCTTTTAATGCTAAAGGACCCCCACACACTAACATTTCGGTACTAGACCTTCATCAGGCAAACAGTTTTTGTCCATGAGAAGCCATCTTAAATAGGGGGTGGTTGTCCACAACCAATCATATTCCCCACGTACAAAAAAGTCAGTGTGCAGGACTCTTTTTGCAACTTTTTTGCGTCTCTCCAACGCACCTGTCTCATCTAATAGATGTGCAAAGTGTTTCCTTTGTTCTAAAGGCTTTTAATGCAACGATCTGACTAGTTAGACAGATTTTTCTTATTCTCCTCACCCTCCTGCCCAGCCGTGTGAGTAAGCCCTCATCGTCCAGACCTCCCAGCGTGTAGAGCTGCTCCATGGCCGTGATCAGAGTCTCCATCGGAGGAGCGTCCATGAAGTCAAACGACAGGAGGTCATTGATGCCCATCGCCTGGAAGAAAAGAGGAAAATAATAAAAACAACTGGACGACAAAGTCATGAAGTGACATGCATCATTCATCATAAGCCAAGGCAGCTTTTTATAGAGCTTATTTCAAAAATAGATAATGTTTATTTTCCCCTCTCCTCTGTCTGTCCTCCATGCTGCCTTTGTTTTTTCCCCTCCTCCACCTCACAGGTGTGTCTGATTGATCACTCCTCCTTCCTCCCTTCCTTCCTTTCCTGCTCAGGTAGAAAAGGGCTATTCTGTGCATTTTGAGTGAATTATAAACTAGCAGCAGCACTTCACAATTCTAACTGGAAGCCAATGAAAAGATCTAAGAACAGGAATGAGTGTCTCTAAATCTCTAATTATTTTTGATTTAGTTATTGCACTGATTTGGTTGCTGACGCTCACATTTGAGTCTGTTAAAACACCAAGATTTCTAACTTGATTGTCCTGTCTTTATTGAAGTGAAGAGTCGGTTCATTACCTTCAGAGACAGCACCGTGCTGGCCAGGTTGGTCCTCTGGATCTCGGGCACATTGGTCGTCAGCATCTCGTCTCTGTAAGCTCTCTCAGTGTAAAGTCTGTAACACTTCCCTGGGCCGGTTCTGCCGGCTCGACCCGACCTCTGCTTGGCCTGGGCCTGAAAAACACACCGGGAGGGAGTTTTTAAAGGATTATGTAGTGAGCAGAGTGTCCATCCATCAAACTGAAAATGTTAACTGATGATGCGGATCGTGTTAAAATGGACGACCTGTGATATTGGAGTCACCACAAGCTGGTCGATGCCCGTCTTGGAATTAAACACAATCTGTTTGACAAAGCCCGGATCCACCACGTAGTAGATTCCATCGATGGTCAGAGACGTCTCAGCAATGTTCGTGGCGATGATGACCTGATGGTAAAAAGGAAAATGAGACAAATCAGAAATAATTACTCCTGTAGGATTTATTCTGTTCTGAACTTTAGATAAAAATGCAAATTCTATCAAAGAAAGACATGAAAATGAAAAGGCTTTTATCACATCAGAAAATGTACTTCAATCCTGGTGAAGACAGAAATCCTAAGGCCCTGTTTACACCTGGTATTAACATGTGTCACCCAAGTTGTCTTGAGGACACATTGAGATACAATCATTTGGACAACATTCAGAGGCGGTCAGGGGCGCATGTGGCCAGCAGATGTGTCCTCTGCTTAAGCAGAAACATACTCTTTTGCATGCCAAAAGCTTCATAAATCTATGTGCGAAACAAGAAAAAGAAGCCACAACAACAGGTAAAATGGATTTTCACGCTCTTCACTCAGTTAGCCCGTTAACTAGTGGCACTATTAGCAGCTGAATACTAAATGAAGGCAAAGATGTGGAGCTATATGTGCACCATTTAAACAAGGTATTTGAACTTATTTTGAAAGAGAAAAAAAAAGTAAAACCATATGAGACACAATTTATTACTTCTTGCAGAGCATGTATATTTAGCCCAATGTCAGCTGGGATAGGCTCCAGGCCCCAACAAACCTTCAAAGATAAGCGGTTACGGACAATGAATGAATGAATGAAGATAGGACTGCTGGCTGCATGGCTAACTAAACTAACTAGCTAATAACAGCTAGTTAGCAGTTACTTTAGCAACGAGTAAAGCTATCTATCCATCAGGAAACAACGTAAATCACAGAGAGTGGCGGCAAAGCAGCCAGAGCACATCAGAGGGAAAATCAGTGAAAAAAGTTTAAAAGGTCTGTTTTGGTGCAGTAATCAGTAAGGCCTTGCCTCTAGAAACCTAATTCCTAATTATCTTATATGTGATCTGATAATTTCATCAAATTCAGGTTGAAAACACTGCAGTTGGACTTTGCAACCAGAAATGACGCATATTTATTTGCATTAAGAGTGGAGAATGAGATCCGATCAGAGGTGGTCGCTTGAGATGCATGTGGAGACGCACTGAAGTGCCAGATGTGAACTGATGTCCACAGATGTGTAAATTGGTTTTAAATGTGTTATTTTGGATCTTGAATCAATAAAGAACTGCTTTCAATCTTTAAAAATGCCACAGCTTTCATCTTATCAGGTGCATTTTATTACCTTTCTGCTGCCTGGGGGTGCAGGGTCAAAGATCCTGGTCTGCATCTCACTGGGCAGTGCAGAATAAACCGGCAGGATAATCAGCTCAGGAACCATCGGCCCCAGTGACTTCATCCTCTCATACAGGATCTCACAGGCCGTGTCGATCTCTTCCTGTCCCGTCAGAAACACCAGGATGTCACCTGGACAAAGGACAGGAAGAAAAGTCATGTAACATAAAGCTAATCCAAATTTCTTCTGTCCTATAGAGACATGGCTGTTTCTTAAATACCTTAAAATAAACCTGCTTCTGACACAAACGTACCTGGGGGCTCTGTCAAATGGATCTGCATGACTGTGATGAGACTGGCGTCCAGGTAGTCCGTCTCAGGCTCTTTGGTGTAGAGAATCTCCACGGGGAAAGTTCTTCCTGGGATGGTGAAGATGGGAGCTTCACAGAAATACTGGGAGAACTTGACAGCATCCAGCGTAGCAGAGGACACGATCAGCTTCATGTCTTTGCGTTTCTGTATCGTCTAAAAGAGACAGAGGAAGGTTTTTGTTTTTTTTTAAGCACTTTTTGGTTTGGAACTGGGTCGTCCGTTTGTACGGTTTGTAGAATGTAAAACACCTTCTTGAGAAGACCAAACAGCACGTCGGTGTGGATCGTCCTCTCATGAGCCTCATCCAGCATTACGAGTGAATACTGGCTCATGTCAGGGTCGATCAGACACTCCCTCTGCAGCATACCGTGGGTCATGTACTTGATCACCGTCTCTGTGCTGGTGCAGTCCTCAAAACGGATGGTGTAGCCCACCTGAAATCAACAGAAACATACAAATATCACAGGCAACTAGTTTGACTCAATGCAATAAACATACTGTTTGAAGAAAAAAAAAAAGAGAAGACGACTCACCTCTTGGCCTAAACGACAACCGTACTCCTCAGAGACTCTCTTGGCCACTGACATGGCGGCCACACGACGGGGCTGCGTGCAGCCGATCTTCCCCCTGGTGGTGTAACCAGCCTCCGCCAGGTACTGAGTGATCTGCGTCGTCTTACCGGACCCAGTTTCTCCAACGACTATCAAGATCTGATTATTGTGGACAGCCTGTTGAGAGAAACAATGAACAACAACAACTTTACAAGATGAGCCAGTGGCTTCGTAAATGGTTTGTTTGGCTTAAGAAATAGGAGAACTGGGGCACCCCTGTAGCCCAGTTGGTAGAGCACACGTCTCATGCACTGAGGCCATCAGTCCTCAGAAGTGGCTGCTGGTTCGACTCCTGCCTGCGGCCAATTTCCTGCGTATCATCCCCTCCCCCTCTCTCCCTCCTTTCCTCTCACATCTTCAGCTGTCCCTGTCACATAAAGGCAAAAAGCCCAAAAGATGATCTTAAAAAGAATTAGCAGAACTGTCTCAACTAATAAAGGAGTATTCTCTTCATTTTTATCAAAAAATTCAAAATCATTAAAACTGGACATGAGTGGTTTTCACTGGACAGCAATGATATATCTGAGTACTTGTCCCTGATGTTGAATGTCATCGTCACTGACAGCTGCTTCCTGGCTCTCATTCTGTATTGCTCACCACAGTATTTTTATTTTAAAATATCACAACCATCTGGCAACCCCCAGAATGTTATTGTGACCTCTTTGGGTTTAAGTTTTAGTGTTTTCATTGCTTTAACTCGCTGTCAGACAGCCTTTTCTGCTGGGAAAACGTCGGTATATAAGCCAAATATCGCCATATCCAAGCCAACCAAACTCCATTGGCAAAATCAGTAATTTTACTTCACAGAACACAGGAGTTGTTGGTCTAGAGATGCCTAGAACGGTTAGTTTCTTTGTGTTATTGTGTCACTTTGGTGAATACGAACTAACCTTTTAAAACACCGAAGATGCACAATTACACAAACTAACCAATCAATTGAGGCAGCAGTAGACCAACAACTCTCATGTTCTATGAGCTAAAATTACTGATTTTGCCAGTGGAGTTTGGTTGGCTTGGATATAAGGATATTTGGCTCATATAACAGGCAGTTTCCTGTCACAAAAGGCTGTCTAACAGCAAAGCAAAGTGGTGAAAATATTCCATTGATTCCAAGAATCAAAGCAATCCCTTTAAGACATCTGTCGAAAGTCAATTCATCCTTGTCATTCAGCTTTCCAGTCATTTCCTCACTCAAGTGGTAGAAGTTATCTCATCTCGTCTCATACCTGAACGAGCTGCTCCTTCAGCTTGAAAATGGGCAGACTCTCTCTCTGCTGCAGGATGGACAGCTCCGTCTTCTTGCCATAAGACACCTGGTTCCCTCCGAAGGCGTATCTCTTCCACTCTGGCAGATCGATAGGCATAGCGCCGATGCCTCTCATATTGGCGGCGATCTGCCTTCCTTCATCTACACAGGAGAGGAACAGAGTCTTAGAATCTACTATTTTATTTAATCAAGATGAACTGCACAGATACTGAACTTCCCAACAAGCTCTTTTTGTATTAAACTATGAGTCAGAGGTAGTAACCAGGGCTGAAAGGAACTCGTAAAGCCTCCGTTATCCCCTCGGGCTGCGGAGGTCACAGTGCATTATGTCTCTGTGAGCCAGTGTAAACTCATATGGAAGCCAGATAATCATCTCCAGCCGTGCCGTGCTAACAACGTCACAGTGTAATAGGCCTGGCACAAGACGGATGGTTAAATTTGAAATCTCTGACACAGCATAGATCGACTTTGTCCTTTAATTAATTTCCGGTTAGGAGTCGTGTTCGTGGTTTGTTCCACAGAAAATCACAGCAAGAAATGTTTCATTTATTAAGTTCAAAATGTGTGATCCGGATCCTTACAGTCAGGCATCGGGTCGATCCAGTGCTTGTTGAGGCCGGTGGGGATGCTGTCCATCTCTGCCGCGCGGGCCGCCTGCTTCACCTCTCTCCTCTCCTTAGACAGAGCGCTCTGCATCATGGCCGCCTGGGACAGAGACCCGTCTGGATTCTGATGGACAAAATTAAAACACCTGCCGGTTTAATGACGTTGGTACGAGAAAACAAACAGAACATTTTGTCAAACTGCATCAGCATTTGCAGCACAAGCATCTTCCAGGTATATAATGTACTTCATTTAAAATAAAAGAAACAGCAGCAGCACATTAGAACTATAGATGTGCTCATGTGCGCCACCCACAGGCAAGGAAAGTAATATCTGCTGCAAATAGACAGTGATTTTTTTTTTCTTTTTAGAGCTGCTGTAAGTGTTTGTGAGGTTTGTAGATTTTATACTTCACATTTTAAACCTATATGATTGAGATCTTCCCCAAAAACTTCCCGTCTGGTTACTTTCAAAGCCTGATGGGTTTTAATTAGTTCACAGGGGCAATTAAGGATGGAGGGCAGAGAGACCCTGCTGCAGAGATGTGTAAAGTTGCAACAGAGCACATTTCTGATCACTTCTGATCACTTCTGATCACTTCTGATCACACCCATCAGCCTGGTGATCAGTTACTCTGTAATGATAAGCCAACGTAAAGGGAGACTTAAGGACGTCAAATCAGTTTTGCTGTTAATTTTGTGTATACCGACCAAGAAAGCTGAGTCGTCCTGCTCCTACATGTCCCAGGATGCATCGTGTGCAAGCTTCAGTTGTTGCTGTATATCACCACTCTGGCTTATTCTGTTGTTGGCCAAAATAGGGGTTCCCAAATTTCTCCATGCCAAACCCCCCAAATGACTTTCGTTTATGGCCCAGATTTCGCAAGATGTCTTTAAAAACCCAAAGTCAGCAGTTTTCTCAGAACTTGACTGTTTCCAGAGGGTCTCGAAGCAGAGAACACATTAGGGGCACTCAGAGCAATTCTTATGTGTGGCAGTAAATCCATACTTTATGTGTCCTGCATCATACTTGTGAGTTCTACTTGACCAGGAGATGTAACCCATATGCCTGTAGACTCCATATATATATATCATATATTAGACATATATCTTTAATAAGTCCTTCTGGATGTTTACCTTTACTATTTTGACGGGGCTCATGTTCGTGCTAAATTTAGTCTGTCCCCTCAGGAATGGAGGTTCCTCTTCAACCAGATCGATCTCGACTTCTTCATCTGTGGAGGAAACGGGTACAGAGAAGATGTTAAGATGCCATATAACTTCCATTTTAAAAAAAACTTGAAAATAAAGTGAAGAGTTTTACCTTCATCATCATCGATTTTGGGAAGGATTCCCGTCTGCTCGTCAAATTCTGGGAACTCTTCTTTAGGAAGAACGTTGGCTGCAATCATCTGAACAACATGAAGTGGATATTTTTTTAAAAAGAAAGAAACATCAGCGGAACAGATCACACCTGAGGAACCTTTTTTTAAATCTCTGTGTGACCGTGTCTGACGATAAATACCTGTTTAATCTCCCATTTTTCCAGATCAGTGATCTTGGTGAGCCGCTTGCGTTCTATTGGGTTCTCCTCCAACTCCAGGATGTTGGCTTCGACCGGGCGGTCAGGGTTCCTCGAGGCTTCGTCTCCGCCTCCCGCGTCGGGGTTTCGTCTCCGGTTGGGGTTCAGGTCCTCCCCCGTCTCCTGGTCAACATCCTGGAAACGTATAAACACACGATCAGACCACTCATTTCTAGCAGATGTTTGAGAAACCAGATATTATATTTGGTGTGAGCATTACTTTAGATATTTAAAACATGTTCAACAAACAAATATATAATGCGTCTTAACCAGCAGGTTGCAGTTTCTACTTTATCAGAAAAAGTCCCAGTCAAACTTCCCAGTCAGACAAACATCAGAGTAAAGTTACATTTGATTTCATGTCATTGTCATTGTTGATGCTAAACTGACTCGTTTATTCCCTCAATGACTCACTGTTTTGTTTGTGCACTATGCAAAGTGTGTTGCTACAAAGTCGACAAACTTTTCATCCACCATTTTAAACGTGACTCACCTTCATGCTGAGGCTGGCTTTGGTTCCAGTGAATGACAGAACTTTGACCTTCACCTTTTGGCCTTTGGTGACCACGTCAGCCACGTTGGCAATACGTCCTTCTTTGCGCAACTCTGAGATGTGCACCAGGCCCTCCCAGCGTTTCCTGCACACAGTGACAGTTACACAACACAGGTTTGGATCAGGGTGCAAAC